>JAZHYW010043661.1:0-12660 GCA_037355805.1 Ixodes ricinus | reverse complement strand
TAGAATCGCCTCAAGAGTGGGCTAGGCGTATCTAGAGTGTGCCGGGCCACCTGACGAACGCGCATAACTCCCGCACCGTTTGATGCTATTCGCATTAACGGTAGATAATCATTCCCAAAGGATGGGTTCTGCTGATTTTTCTTTAATGGGATGCTAAACCGTAAACCAAAAACCAAAATTAATGAAGGGCTAATTAATCTAGCCTTACATTTAAGGTGCAAAGAGGACAGTATAGACACCTATGGTGCTATCACCTTTGAATGCTTCGGGATGGCCGACCGCCCAGCGCGAGTTAGTGTCGGAGGCGAGCGCCACAGTGTGGCGTTTGGCTACAACACGATGGCTGACCGGCCGCAATAGGAGAGCAAGCCACCTTGCGGCACCTTAGTACAGGTGGTTTTTGTTGAGGTTATCACGTGGACGAATGACGATCAGTCGTCGTCAGGGGGTCTTGGGAGCTGCGGTGGGCGCGGCTGGGAGCCAGAGCCTTGCACACTCTGAAAAGAAATATATATTCTTACACCCCTCGTCCCACATACGACACCCCAAAACTTCAGTTCGACCTACAGCGCACTGACGTCGATCTGACGGCACTAACTTTCACGAGCGGCTTGATAGCCGAGTGGTACAACTTATTTAAATAGCTAATGTACGTGTTACTAACTATAAAAAAATTATCGATGTTTTCTCAAACTTACTGCAAAACCGCAGTGTTTTTTTGTTTTTGTTTTTGTAGTCTTTGATACGTACTTTAGCTGTTTAATGAGGTATATATTACCGTTCTCGGGCCCTTCGTAAAAGTTGGGGCCGTCTGTTCGACGTCAGGGTGTTGCACGTCGAACTGCAGTATTGGGGTGTCGTATATGGGGCAAGGGGTGTAAAAATATACCCTTTTTTTCTGAGAGTGACGCGAGCTGCGGGAAGCCGGACGCTAGCTCGGTTGGGTTGGATGACTTCGGTGAGGCTATGTTCGGCTGTCGAGCCTTCTTTCGGGCCGTATGGACTGGGATCCAGTCCGTGTTCAGGTCCTCCGGGGTGATGACTTCACCCTCGACGACAAACTTTATGTTGGAACAAAAGGCTAGACCCTGAGGCTAGGCCCAGCGCGGCGTTGGCGGCGGCGGTGGCGAGGGTAGGTTTAGCTTGGCCGCTGCGCCATGCCGGTAGGGAAGTGGCCCTGGGCCTCCAAAACCTGAGTTCAGCCCCAAAATAGGGGTGAAAGGGTGCTACGCACCTTACCATATTGTCTGCACATACAGAATGTGACAAAAAATATTTCACAGGTTTTTTTTCTTTTTTTTTTTACCGCAAAAATAAATTAGGCATCGCCGAACGCTCATTCTCCGCCCAAAGGTAACGCTAGAGGTCCAAACCAGATGCCAAAACTTCAGCCTGATCCGATACCTTATCCAAAATTTTATGAGCGATTTTCTAAAAATTTCAATGGGAATGGCGATTGACGGAGTTTTCGAATACATGGGGCTTTATGACACCAGAAACCGAAAACGGGCGAAAGTGGGCTCCATTTTCCCATTGAAATTTTCAGAAAATCACTTATAACTTTTAAATAAGGTATCAGATCGGGCTGAAACTTTGGCATCTGGTTGTGACCTTTAACGCTACATTTGGGCAGAGAATGAGCCTTCGGCGATGCCTAGGTTAATTTTGCAATAAAAAACCCTGTAATTTTTTTTTTGTTGCGACACCATGTACATTAGGTGACAAGAAAGGGAATTTCAGCTGTCATAGACGAAAATAGCCGGTTCCCGTACGAAGCGCGTTCGCTCTTCATCCAAGAGCTTCTTCTTCCCATGGGGCAATAGCGAGTGGTTGAATTCAGTCGCTCCTTCGCAAACATCGATAACGTAGCTGGGCGATCGCAGTACCCCCCCGTGACGATATTTGAATGCGGCTCATAGATTGGACCCGAACATTGCGTGGGCAATCAATTTGGGCTCGTGATAATCGATAGCTCGAGAAGCATTCGGGTAGTGGCCCGTGTCCGATCGCTGCAGTGACGACAATAGGCGAATGATAACAATGTCTGGAACTCAGCGCGTGTCCTGTGCCCTGCCAACCCTCCAGTGCGTGGCTATGATCAAGATTGGCGGCATATAATCGGCTCCAGATCACGTGGACTCTTGTTCTGTCTGCTGAGTTGAGGGGGTGAACGCTGCTCGTTTGTCTTTAATTTTTTCTGCGACCTAGACAGCGTGCCGTGAGAAACGAATGGGTGTTTCACAGATCACTAACGTTAGAAATCCGTTGTAAGCGCCATTTTCGCAAAAATACAAAAAACGTTGCATCGCTCCTTTAGTGCAAATGTTCAAGCGATCTGTATAAAAAATAATGATAATAACCACTGGAGAAGGGGAACAAGAGAAAAAAGGAGAGACACAAAAACTCCAAAAACACTTTATGAAAAAAAGAAACGAGTTAGAGGTGAATTCTGGCGTATTTTCATCCCGTGAATCTGAATATCATGTTTGTTTTTCACAAAGATGTAACTTAACGCGAGAAAACACGAAAAGAATCCGACCAGTCGTGATGTCATACAATATTTTGTCTCACCTTAGCATGGACTATTGTCGGCGGCTTCACAAGCGCTCGTGTTGCGAGTGCTCCACTCAAGCCAGTCAAGGCTAACCGCTCGCGCTTGCAAAGCTTTCGCAGTTAGTCCATGCTAAGGTGAGACGAAGTATAGGATCTTTGGGCCGCCAAGCGCGTGTCGCTCGTGTGGGCAGCGCGTGAAATTCCGAGCTTGCCAGGTATGGGGAGTATTCACTGAACGCCACTATTTGTGGGTGCTCTCTAGAGCGCATGCCCGCAGAGCTCACATTAATAGGCTGCTAAGACCGCCAGTCTTGATGGTGTGCCATGCAGGTTGCAAAAGAACTGTGGAAGCTCGACGTCAGCACGCGCTCAGCAGTCGCGCACACAGTTATGGCCGCCAGTGAATACTCCCTATATTTTTCCGCACTGACGCCAGTCGTGACGTCTATTTCTGACCTTTCTGGAAAAGCAAAAGCGAGCATGCATAGATTTGACCGGAGCTGAAGATGCGCGAGAGCAGCGATTCCGAAAACTCCTCATATAACGTCACGCCCCGGGAAGGGGGGGGGGGCTTCAGCAGAACGTTAGAAATTAATTTATGCAACCTCCATGCATCACAATAAAAAATAATGTAAATATTCGTGATCCTGGAGTGCAAATGAAGACGATTTAGGTGTTTTTCCTCAAATACAGAACCGCTTCAGTTTTTTTCTTTAACAATTGCGTAGTCGCTTCGCTTGGCAAATGGTGTCTCATTCTTCAAAGTTCCTACTCTTTGTAGTCGAAAATCAAAAACTACAATTGCAGAAACGATAACAATGCACAATTGTAAGCACTACCTGTGATGGCAAGCACGTGAAGTGCAAGCGTGGCAAATCTTCACGTGCTCCGCAGCATGTGCTTGCACGTATGGAGAAACACCTATCTGTCTGGTTGCGATTGCGCCATAAGTCGTCACGCTTCCTTTTAGTTCTTTTGTTTTTTGTTGTTGTTGTTGTTGTTGTTGTATCGTCAGCATTTGCTGAATAATGCACCTACTTTCAGGGATGGGAAGCGATAGATCTCACCAGATAGTCTCGTGACGCCAACGCTGCCGGCATGGATCACGGAAACCGTCGTCTTTCTGCACGCGCGACAACCCCGCTGGAGCTCTGCGCGAGCCGAGCACGAGAGCGGCACGAGCCATCTCGTGCACTGGCGCCTCACCCCTGTGAACTATAACCATGGCGGCGCCGCGCATGCGTGGAACGCTTTGTGAGATCGGTCCGCTATTGGAAAAAGATCGAACTGTCGTGCACGTAGCGGCTAAGTTGAGAACTACACCCATGGGGACAACATGCATTTGTGTCTGTGTGTGTGTGTATGTGCGTATGTGTTCCTGACGAAGCCGTCAGCTCATGTAGTTGAACGCTGTGTCACAATTCGGCTGGGGCTCGTGTTCAATCAGGGAAGCACCAGTTGAATACGAGTTCTTACCAAACGCTGAAGCAACACGCGGATTGAATGTGTGCCCACACTCTAAGAAAAATGGAGGAAAAAAAGTAGCAACGGCGCGTCTTCCTCCCTCCTACTGACGCGCCCCCAAGCGGGCACGAGAAGAAGGGAGGAACGAGACGTTTTCCTCCTTCTCCAGGCAGACGGGAGAAAGCTTTCGCCCTCCCGACGCATCTTCTTTCGGTTTCGTTTTTCGAGCAGGTCGCGCACGTTGTTTAATAAATGCTGTTGAGTTGATTGAGCTTCAGCGGCAGCGAAGGCCGCCTGTAATTCCGTCTTCTAGTCCAAACGTGCGGAACATTTCGGTTGCATTGACGTTTTTATCACTAATATTTTATCAAACGAGCAAACGAAGCCGCTAGAAACAGCGAAGTTCAGGAGCAGTGCCAGCAGCGCCACGTACACTGGGTAAGATGACCGTAAACCACGCGGAACTGTTTCGACGTTTTCGACGTTATGGAAATCGCAGGAACTGCGTCCAAGACAGGCAGGTTTTGCTGCCGGCTGCCTGGGTGCCTTCCGTGCTGAGTTCGGTTCTGTTTTCCGATGCCGAGTGCAACCGGCGTTCAACGTGCTTCTGTATTTGTGCGTGTCAGCAACATAGCAGCAACATCGTGGTGGCAGTGTTGTGGCTTGTGAACAGAAGACTGGAATTATCGCCGATATGACCGTGTGTTCGCGTATCAGCAGTGTAACAACAAGATGAGATGACGTAAACTGTCGGGCATTGATGCTGCTGGTCGGGCCGTGATCGGAGGGGGCGGGGTGCCGCAGGTTGACATTCCGCTCTACATTTAAAAGTTTAATACCACTTGAGGGATTAGGTGCAATCGATCAACGTGCGGATAGTCATGTTGGAACGCTGGTCTGAACAGTAAGCTCCTAACATACAGTGGCCAATGTGACTGTCGGTTGTCTTGTCCCCGAGAGCGATTGCTCTCTGAGGAAAGGACTGAACAGTACGAAATCATGACGGAAAGAACGTATATTTACATGTTGGAATTTTAGCATTGAAAAAGAATAGTAGGTAAAATCGAAAAAAAAAGCTACCCATTATTTTGCTGATTAAATATACTACGGTTCCTGGAGAAACTGCCCTCCAAGTGGCGCGCTGGGATGAGCGCTAGAACTTTTCGTGCTCGCCACGGAGTAGCTCCGTACACTTAACACCTGCCGCCAGTCGCGGCTTTGAATGCATTCAAGTTGATCGAAAAGCGATTTCTCAGCCTGTGAAGCATCATTTCCAGCTGAGTGAATATCCGCTCCACAGAGATTAATTCAAGACAGCAATTGCAACCGTGCGCGAACAGCACATATAGAAAAAAGAAACACTACAATAGAAATACAGGCTACGACTTGCCATGCGGCGAAACAAACTCATGGCTTCGAACCGCATTGGAGCGGCTTGATTTATTGGCTTTCAAATAATTACGGCATGATCGAGCGTTTGCTTTTCAATAAGAGAATCATCCCCTGAGCCATTAAAAATACTCTCAGATGTATGACATTGCTGGAAAAAAATCAACGTGCTGGGTATATTTTTCATTGCTTATTCAGTCACCGAGAAATTCTGTACGTTCAAAACGACCAGTATAAAAGACGGAAACGCGGAGCTCGGGTGTAGTGTGCGGGTCAGTGTGCCGTTGTATTGATGTTTGTATGTGCAATGTATGTGTATGCGCTCAATGTATGTTTACCTGATGCTTGTAGTATGCGTGATGTGTGTATAGTGGAGGTTCCCGAAGGTCCCGCAACGAAATGGTGGCCTGAAAAAATAAATTTTTTTTTGTAGAACATGAATTGGGCAGTATCTAGCGCCACCTAGCCTAGCTACTTGCAATTACTCTGCTTGACCCTGCCATCTGGTGGCAAGCGATTTCACCTTCCTTCACGCAACGCGATAAACAGCGGCTTCGAGTTTGTTCTTTTGAGAGCGGCTTTTGGTTTCGCGGATTGGTTTGCCATTCCTCCGTGATGTGCGGTTGACGAGGGAATTGTGACTCGAGAAACAGCAAAGGTAAGACGTGAAGTGCACGAAGTAACTGGGTATCGGTTGTCTCCGATTAACATCGCAGTGCTGTCGACGAGAAGACTGAGTAACTGCTTTCGAAACGCAAGTTTCTGTACCTGTGGGGGGAATCTGGCTGCGGAAATAAACACAGTTCGCGGAAAGCTCGTGTTACGCTTTTATTTGCTGCTCCTCTCGTCCCGTACAAGAGACGTAGCGTCCTCGGTAAGCCTTATTGAGCTCGATTTGCTCGATTCAGGGCCGCCATAATGAGATGCAGGCGACGGAGGAACTAGTTGCTCCCCTGCTTCTGGGACGAAAGTTTCTCCCTTTCTGAAGGAACATAGGTTACAAGACCGTTCCTCCCCTAAGGGAGGACTATCGATACCCTTTTTTCTAAGAGTGCAGCGCACGATCAAGGAAGATGAGGTAGAGAATACAAATTACCGGATGGGTAAACAACCAGCTTTGAGGAAAAACAAGCTTCAGAAAGTCCCATCTATCGTTCGAAATCGTCGCGGATGAAAACAACAGATCGTCCCTAATGTGTTAAAAAAAATATATGATTGTTTTGCATTTGAGTTTTAGAGGTCTTTAGCGGTTTCTCGAGATTCCTCTATTAGGTGTTTTGTTGGTGTTTTGTTTTTGAGAGGGCAACAGTGCGGTAGATTATTTGACACATACAATATATCAGGAACAAGAGAGCTAACATATGGAATCGAACACGGGCTAGATGCCGGGAAATAATTATCGCCAGACATTGATATGACACAAATAACCCTGTCAAGAACAAAATGCACTCACATTTCAATTAGAGCACATAAATAAAAACTTTGATAGTATCACACCACGCAAGTTGGGTCGGGCTTTTTTTTTTCTTTTTAATTGTTAGTCTAATTGGAATATTCTCGATTGTTTAAGAGCGCAGCCCTTAGGCGCCCGTCTCCGGCTTGAGCGGCGTCGGCGTCGCCATCGCCGTCGGCGTAACCGTAAGTCACGTCGTCACCCCCCACGTCACGTGACCCCCTCATGTCACGTGACCCCCCAGGTCACGTGACCCCCAAGGTCACGTGCCCCCCCCCCCCCGAGAACACGTGACCCTCAGTACCCTTCCCTCCTCCTCCTCAAGAGCTGCGCTCTAATTCGGCTTTACAGGGAGTTGTAAACGGCTTTTATTTTTGTGTGTGTGCTTTACCTTGTTTGAGATGAAATGACTGCAGGGTTGGATCACGATGGCATTTCTGGAATACATTTTGTATTTGCACTACTGTATCGCGACACGAGGGTATGTAAAAATAAACAGAGATTTCTTACACACAGACTCCTACGCTAAAAACCTTACGTGCTGTTAATAAAATAAATGAAGATACATTGATGGACTCTTAGGGAAAGCAATAGCATGACCCCTGGGAAACACCACACACGCCCCCTTTTGGGAAACGCTAACGCTGACGCCTTCAGTTTTCGGTTTTGGCTTTCTAAATTAACGCAATAGCGTTAAGAAGATTGTTTACCAGAAAAAGCAGGCGTCGGCGTCGTTGGCGTTGTGACGAAAAAATCTTGATTGGTCGATGCGGTCTTGAAGTCACAGCCACAAGACCTCGCGCGGGAATTTCAATCGATTCACAAGGCTCACGTGAAACGGGAAGTCACGCGTGGAATGAAAGTGATTAAAAAAAACATGACATGTATAGCGAATTAAAGGTCGTCGGATGTCTCAAATGCTTTCACTTAATAAAGCAATTCATTTGCCTTAAAGCAAAATATAAAATAATTTAGGCGGGATTGGAACCCACGAACGTTCGGTTGCAAGCCAGACACACCACTGACTATAGGCCATGTTAGTAGTGTCGGCAGCCCGTCTCCTGCGTTCACAGTCCGTCTTCTTTTGCCGCATACCTGGACCAGGGCTAGCGCTTGGTTCCCAGTCCATTTTGTAGAACAATCCAAAGCTTACTCGCTCCGCACATCCGCACATCTGGTGCCAGGGAATCATCGGGTACATAAACGATGACTTCGAAAAATTCTACAAATTTGGCTGGTTCTTCGTCTCAGTTCGGCACGCCGACTTCTTGGACACCGTGTTCTTCGTCGTACGAAAGAAGTTTACGCAGATCACGCATCTGCACGTCATTCACCACACCATCGTGGCAATGAACGTTTGGTTTTTTGTCTTATTCGCCCCAGAAGGACAGGTTGCTTTGGAACGGTCCATCAACGTTTTTGTACACGTCATCATGTATTCGTACTACTTTCTGGCCACCTTTGGTCCTGCGGTGCAAAGGTACCTCTGGTGGAAAAAGTATCTAACGACGTTGCAGATAGTCCAGTTTGTGATTCTTATTCTTCACATGTCGGTTCCACTTTTTGTGGACTGCGGCTTCCCCAGGCACCTTTGTCTGCTCGGAGGCGCGCAGACGGCTTTGATACTGGTACTCTTTGTGAACTTTTACATTCAAGCATATCTACGGAAGAGTCCTACTCACGCGGGCGATCGTCTTTCGGAGAACGGGAATATAAAAGGTAAAATGTGCAATGGAAAAGACAATTAAACGAATATATCTGCGATCATGTGTTGCTTCTGTGCTTAAAAGAAAACAGGTTTTGGAAAAATATTTTGCCCTTTGTATTATAAAAAAAAAACAGGACCAACCTAATCTTGCAAAACAATCTTCTGTTACAAGCCACAAAGCTCTTTTAAAGGGATACTGAAACAAAAATTGAAATTTTCAAATTTCGTTCGGAAATGGGTCAAGCATGACGTGTAATAACCGTAATTCAAAATCGCACGTTTGTATTTTGAACGATTGGCTATATTTTTCGTTCCAAACGGTGCACTCGAGCGAGCGCTCGAAGAGAAGCGAACGGAGGGCGCGATGCGTCATGGGATATCCGGCGCAAACAAAAACAGAAAGAAAAGTTTCCCCGCATTCGTGACGTAGCAAGGCTGGTGGGATTATGAGCTTTGCCCTTGGTGGCGTTGTCAGCGTTGTGGTGGTGTCAATAGCGTCAGCGCGTTACAACCGAGCCGTTCGAAGTGCCCGTGGGGTGACGAGCGTGTGGCTGGCCCAAGGAGCACGTAGCTTCCACAGCACTGTCAGCTTAGGGCTGAACGGGGTGGGGAAAACAACTTTTGTCCGAGTTTTGAGCGACTGGCTAATCTTCTAGGGGAGAATGGCTGCATCCGGCTGCACAAACGAGGGTCCGAGAAAGAGGAGAGTCCACCCTTTCCGTCTTCTTGGACTGTTTGGTTCAATGCGCGATTTGTGAGTTGAGGAGGAAAGCTAAGAAGGAAAATGTTGAAATGCCAAAGAGCGGCGCTGCGCCAGAGGAATCTGCTACGTCACGACTACGTAGCAGATTCCACAACGTTGCTAGACTACCTCCCAAATAGGCTCCGCATGCATCCACCAGGTGCACATTGGAAGATCGTTTATTTAGCTTTAAAATTAGTTTTCTTGTGCCTTTCAACGGAAGACTGGTGTTTTTGAGGTTAGGGTGCAACATGCAACACATTCAAGCTAGAAAATGAGCGCTGAAATTTCGTTTCCCTACACCTTTAATGTGGACATGTGAGAAAGTTCCTAGCATGATATTTAAAGTGTATGCCAAGACAAAGTTTCCCCTATTAATTAACCCCA
This sequence comes from Ixodes ricinus, assembly GCA_037355805.1. Taxonomy (NCBI): domain Eukaryota; kingdom Metazoa; phylum Arthropoda; class Arachnida; order Ixodida; family Ixodidae; genus Ixodes; species Ixodes ricinus. Next base: position 2,964 of record JAZHYW010043661.1, on the reverse strand, counting down.
CAAAAGATAAAAACAATGGTTAGTGAGGCAGGTTTTTTCTTCGTCGGGCTATCATTAGTTTTTTTTTTACGTAAACATGTATTTAAACTTTCAGCTTGAATGACAAAGGAGGAAACACATTCTTATAGATAAATAAAAAACAAAACTCGTCAGCACAATCTAATAACCTTGATAACGGATGAAGCCTGGAAAAATGAGTCATCGGTATAGTTTAGCTCCATGTTCCTTGAAAAACACTCCGGTTAGCTTTTCTGCCTTGACGTTAGCAGACGGCATTTAAATATTGGCGTCAGTTGTTATTGTTTCGGGCTTCAGACATCGTGTTTGTGCGTGCGCCCGTTCAGCAGACGCTTTGTTGTCATAGTGGTGGTGGTCAAAGCAGACGGACGTAGTGTCCGGAAGGAGACGGTGATGTGGCGAGATCAGGTGCGCGCTTGGGTTCTTTTGTTGTAATTCTAAATGGCCAAAAAGTTAAAAAAAGTGAAAGCCGTTTACAACTCCCTGTAACGCCGAATTAGAGCGCAGCTCTTGAGGAGGAGGGGAAGGCACGGGGGGGGGGTCACGTGACCTCAGGGAGGGGGGTCACGTGGCCTGGGGCTCACGTGACCACGAGGAGGGGAATTTTCCCGCTAAATTTAGCGGGGAAATTGTTCCGCTAAATTTAGCGGGGAAATTTTTCCGCTAAATTCAATTCAGTTCGATGCGGCGACGCCGCATCAATGTCGGCGTCGCCGTCGCCGAAATCGCCGTCGGCGTAATCGCGGCGACAGTTTCGGTATGGTGACGTTTCGGCACCGTGCCGAAACGTCTCGCTAAATTTTCCCGCTAAATTTAGCGGAAAATTTTCCGCTAAATTTAGCGGGGAAAATTTAGTGAGGACGTTTCGGCACGGTGCCGAAACGTCACCATGCCGAAACGTCGCCGCGGTTACGCCGACGCCGATGGCGACGCCGACGGCGACGCCGCTCTAAGCCGGAAACGGGCGCCTAAGAGCTGCGCCTCTAAAAAATTACAAATAAAGATTTAACAAAGATAATTGATGTTCTTTAGAGCCTAATATTTTGAAAGGATTAACAGGAAGATAATGTTCTTTTTTTATTGCTTTGTATTGTTTCCTTGCTGACTATTGTAAAAGAGGTGATGGTTGTGCCAGAAGATTTTGAATCTTTTTTGCCGAAGCCTCCTAGACACATAAATATCTGAAATAAAATTAATAATATTTATTTATTATTCATCTCATTCACCCGGCAGCCGGTTTTAGTTCTTTTCTCTCGGGACATGGGTATAAAATATCAAACTACTTAAATTACCTGTTTCATATTCTCGAAACAGAGCACTCCTAGATTGCGCGCACTTAGCAAACTTGCTGTTCAATATAACTGTTTATGAGCACAAAACAAAAACAAACAAAAAACTGAGGATGATGATTATGATGATGACAATGCCTTTCGATGTGTTTCCGGAAAGTTTTGCAAACCTACACTCTTGCGCCTCTCCTTTAGGCAACGCCCCCATACAAAAATGTCGTATGTCGTAGAAAATGCTTTGTATGGTCGGCTTTAGCTATTTGGCCCAATTAGCTAAATAATTTTCCATGGCTGTCTTTAGCATTTCTTATGGTCGCCTTTATGGGCCTCTTTAGCTTTGTCTGTGGCCCTATCGCTGTCGAGCCATAGCGCTCTTTAGCTTGTCTAATGGTTGGCTAAAGACTTCTCTATGGCTTACCCTATGGCTTACGCTATAACTCTCTTTAGCCAGCAAACTCAAAAAAAATTACTTTAAGTATATTTCCGATTGGTGAACGCTACATGGCTTATAATACGTACATGTTTGAACACACAGACTACACAGAACACAAGCAGAACACTACCCCACACAACAGTAACAACAACGCTGACCCCGGACCCCTCTCTTCATATGCTACGTTCGCGCTAGCTGTATATATGGCAGTCTAATTTTTGAATCCGACTTTCCCGGTCACCCACCATTTGTCGCAAGAACACAGAGAGGCGGAGCGAATATTACTCGTACTTAATACATTATTTGAATTGTCTCTTGGAATAGCCCCGATCTCTTAATTCAACACCCTGAAAAAAGCAAATGTAGATCATTAGGCAAATTAACTAAAATTTATTAATTATCTTTTTAATAAGTTTGATGAATCACGTTGACAATGCAGTGATGACATGCAGTACACTGGTGCTGAAGATTGGAATAAAGCTATTGCTTGATTGCAGTGTTCGGCGCCAGTGTAATTTATTTTCACTTTTGGGGGTAATAATTAATTTTAATTGTTGCACAAGTATTTGAATGAATTTTTCGAACAAACAATATTACTGGTTTTCACGACTCGTTGCAACAGCAGAGAACATATCTTGGGTCATGGTTTGTCACCGGCATTACAGAAATTTAGCATTGATTTAATTTTCTTACCTGGAGTGTTTTTACTAAAACAGTAAGCGCCGGTAGTGATTTTCTATAGGCGTGGAAAGAAAATTGATTGGTTCTTAGTCTTTAGACTCGGGGCCATAAATTTTTCTATAGACGGGTAAAGACAATTTATTGGTTTCCAGTCTTTAAACTCGGGGCCAAAGAATTTTCTATAGGCGCGGGTAAAGAACATTTATTGGTTCGCTGTCTTTAGACATGGCGCCATGTAATTTTCAATAGGCGTCTAAAGAAGTTTTATTGGTTCCCAGTCTTTAGACTTAGGGCAATAAAATTTTCTATAGACGGTTAAAGACAATTTATTGGTTCCCAGTCTTTAGGCTTGTGGCCATAAAATTTTCTATAGGCGGGTAAAGAAAATTTATTGGTTCCCAGTCTTTAGACACAGGGCCATAGATTTTTCTATAGCTGGCTGTAGCTGTCTTTATGGATTTCTATGGCCGACCATAGAGGGCCATAGGGGGTGATAGCCTGCCATATAATTTTCCATTGACGACCATAGACCATTTTTGTATG
>JAZHYW010043659.1:0-31948 GCA_037355805.1 Ixodes ricinus | reverse complement strand
CCGTATTTACTCGCATAATGAACGGACCTTTTATCCGTAAAAATCGACGTAACTTCTTATCTCTTTGCGCAGTGCGCGGCAACTCCAAAACCAAACTGCGATGCGTAAAAAAAAAAAAAAAAAAGCCCCTCTTTATGTTTTTTTTCCTGCTTCCGTGTTTCTTTTTTTTTTTTTCCGCCTTTTACCAAGTTGTTTTGTTTGCCCACGCTGCTCCAGGATAGAAAAGTGCGTTCATTTCGAGGGCTTCTCGCTTCTCTTTCCAAAGTGCGAGGAGGAGGCGAGGGCAGGATGCCTTCATTATGCTGCTGCTTTGTTGGCAGGGGCTTCTCTGCTTTCTTTCCTGATCTCCTTGCGCGCGGTGCGCTGACCCTGTGAACCAAACTGCGGTGGTGCGAAAAAGAAAAGCAAAAAGCTCCTCTTTATGTTTTTTTCTTTTCTCTTAATTCCGTGGATTTTTTTTTTTTCAGTTTTTTGCAAGTTGTTTTGTTTTGTTTAGGCATGGGCCTGCCGCTTCTCTTTTCTATCTTCTTGCGCGCGGCGCGCTCACTCCGAAACCAAACTGCGCTGTGCAAAAAAGAAAAAAAAAACTAATTTTTTTGGTTTAGTGGATTTCATTTTTTTGGCCGCCTTTCGCAAGCTGTTTTGTTTCCGCTTTGCTGAGGCGAAGGGCTTCTCCGCTTCTCTTTCTTCACTCCTTGCGCGCGGCGCGCAACCCTAAATCCAGACAACGCTGTGCAAAAAAAAAAAAAGAAATCTTTTTATGTTTTGTTTTTTGCTTCCGTTGGATCTTTTTATATTTTTTTAACGCCTTTTACAAGGTGTTTTATTCGCTCACGCTGCCCATGCATTCGCGACCTCGCTGCACCAGGATAGAAAAGTGCCTTCATATCGCACACGTGGAGGGAGGGGTCAAAATTTTTGACGTCCGAGTTGGAGGTGCGTTTATTACGCGAGGGAAAAGAAAAGTCGAAATTTTGAGAGCCGACTTGGGGGTGCGTTCATTACGCAGTGCGTTCATTGTGTACGAGTAAATACGGTATCAACTTTCATGTTATTTAGGATAGGTTGTTGAACGTCGTGCTAAGGTTTCACCATCTGGCCTGCACTCTCACTGTTTTCTTTTGGATACTAGTTTCTAATGAGATGCTATCTAAGTTTCTTGTTTATAATTTTTTTACGAACGTGCTTTTACGAAATCAGGGGAGTGAAAGCGCAGCAGGAACAGCACACCTGAAACCAGGCTGTAACTGTAGATCCACGAGGCAGGAGGCCCAAAGGCCAACTTTGCCGAATTTTCAGTATTCAAAATGCAACACTCTTTAGTGTCATCCTGGAAGACCATGCTGTAAAATTAGAGTTCAGCTAAGTTAAAATGCTGATCAAACTTGCCGCCTAGGATTCATCCCTAGGCGAGTCGCCGGAAGCTGCTTGTTCAGCAGGTGACAACAAGCGTGACAAACAGTGTTGCAGCTGTGTCATGGGCGTCGGGCATCTTGCTTTTTCTTCTTTAATTATTTGGACTAAGCTTTACTACTCTTAAACCTCTACATTACAAAGTCGCGAAAATCTGCAATTTACAGTAATCCCTTGTTATGCCGAGTAAGCAGGACGGCAGAAAAATTCGATATGAAGGGTAATTCGATAAAAGCGAGGGAGCCAAAAAACAGCGACACCAGCCTCGAAAGTGCACGGGAACACTACGGAACACTCTGACTGTAGATTTAATCAAACAAACCTTGGTTCTGAACATCTCGTGGCAGCTTTACCGGGTAAAAAATATTGAAGTGGAGTTTGCCAATAATTTCATCCGGGCATCAGTTCTCTCCTTGAACTGCTGCGGCATTATAAGAACACTGTCACCGCCGCTGCACTCCACTTTGTTTTGAAGCAACTGTAAGATGTTTCGTGTGTCTGCAACCGTCAATGTTTCCCCAAAGTGCCTCTCCGAGTCACTTCATGTTTACCCTGGCCGCACGCAAGGTCTATGATCGTAGATCCGTGGCAGGAACAACAACGAGAATGTCCATGTCGACAAGCGCCAAATGAATCAGTTATCCTCGGTGTCTTCGCCAACATGTTTGCACACACTTTTGTAGAGATTGTTGCAGCTCTGGGAATCGTGCGCCGGCTCGGCAGACATTCTCGCAGAGAAAATCCGACCGTGCGCAAAGCACTTGGCAATCTTTCATCTTCAGGTTGCTGGCACACTTTCTCTTGCATGAGAAACTTCTGCAAACCTGTCCAGAATGCCTTGCTTTTCCGGCAAAAATAGTATACAGTGTCGAACAGCCGGTGCCGGGATGCTTGAATTCTTTGGTAACCTCGGACCTGGGATGGCCATTTTCTCAACCTTGCAGTCTAAGCGACTTTCTGTGAACACTCCTACTCTCCCATACGATACATGTGTATGCTGCCAGCTCACCCACTCAGCGCGCGCGCTCGGAGGCTCCCAGAGGGATGATCGCTTGCTCCCTTGCCGCGTCGGCGCATTGCCATCGGGACCGTCACTGGTTTGCTTCGTTTTCTTGTTTGCCGTTTTTTCCAGCTTGCCGTTTGCTTCGGTGGAGAAAGGGAAAAACGCAGGGATTCACGTGTGCCTCCATGTCGGCTTGCGTGCTTTTGGCACCTCGACCTTCGTGAATAAGCATGGTCGGGCACCGATACACTTAGAATAATCCGGTTCAAAATGCTTGCATTTCAGTCGGGGATCATGTTGAACTCTGATAAAGTGCTGATAATTTGAAAAAAGTGATTACGTTATAACAAAGATTACTGTACTTCGTACATGGAAATTTAGTGCCCTGCACGCAAAATAGCTGGCGAAACATTTTGCGGTGTAAGCACCCACCCGAAAATTGTCTTTATTTACTATGAAAGTAATCGGTGAGCTTCGCTTGTGCCTTGTTGGCCACTAACATAAACGTCGCTACAGCGTTGAGGCTCCCAGGGTGCTTGCATAGCCTCATCTTGCTGTTGTGCACTTCCGTGTATCCTCAAAGTACATCAATCCCGTTGAGCACTTCTTGGGAGCTCGAAACCTCACGAGGATCTTCGTCGTCAGTCTCGCTATCGACCTCCTCCTCTTGCACGATCCTGAGCCTGTCCTTCAAAATAGAATCGTCACTGACCTCTCTTGTCGAAACAATGTTCAAGTCCTTATAGTAGAGGTCTTCAAGAGCTACACCTTTGGGGATGACTCTGTCACTCTCGAGGCACTGCCACGCTCCTAAGAGATCTTCGTTTTCTTCCCCCTCCTCATGTTCGAACACAGACGCAGCAGACAATGACACTTCTCCGCTTCATTCCTCGCTGTCCGCTTTGTTCGTCGCTGTCCGCTTCCCCCAGAGCACTGGCTGTTGAGACAGTAGGTTTCTCGAACCTAGCTTTCCTAAAGCAGTTTTTGGTGACGTCCTTCGACTGTGGCGTTTAAGGGACGAAGTGGGGATCGACAGAAACTTTTCTGATTTTCAATAGATTCTAATAAAATTTGGCACATATGTTGGTAATGCCTGTATGGTGATACAACCAAAATATCACTTTCTTATCTAAGTTACTTTTTGATTTATCAAACTTTTCTGCTTCGGTCTTTGTGGAGAGCCTGCAGAATTAAAAAATACAATAGAAGGGTTGTTGTACAACGACAATATTCCCAAATGTATCCTACAAAACATGACATTCTTGAATTTTTTTATTTTTGTCATAATTATTTTTAATTTTAATTTTTGTCACCTGGTTTGGACAGGAACAAAGGACATGCAGACAAAGAACCCCTCATAAATTGAAAAATAAAATAATCTAAAAAAATAAGAATGTCATGAGCTGTAGCATAGTTCAAAGAGTATAATGAAACAAACGGAACAAAAATACTCAAAGCGGTTGCCAAGATATCAGCTCCACGAGCTGAGCGGAAAGCAAAAAGTAAAGTTCAGAGGAAACGGTGTCTAAAGTTCTAGGTTCTGCTTCGCACCTTAGAAGCCACCAGGGTTGTAGTTTTCCACGTCCTTTTCAGCACGGCCCTTCTTTGGCTTCTGACCTTTTGCTTCAAGAGCTTTAGAAGCTTTCTTTTTCGCGAGGCGTCCTTCTCCGCTGCCCTACGAAGGGCGAGTCCTCCAGGTCGGATGCCGAGGGAAGAACAAAACTCCGTGTAGGCACGATAGCTGCCACAGTTGAACTTGCAGATTGCCTCGCTGACGGCGGTCTCTGCTGCAATCAGGGAGGCGTGCTCATCTTTTGGAAGCACCGACCAGATTACCGAGTGAAGACTCTCTGCTGCATTCTGCGTCTTCTTTCCCTTGCACCGGTCAAGGAGCTGAGGCTCGGAGAGCGCGCTGGTACACCGGCAGGAGGGCAGTGGCAACATGGCTCGCCAGCTTGTACTTGTGAGCTGGCTGAGGCTCGCCTTGAGCTTCTGCCGCTCGATGTCTGCACCAGCTCATGGGTCCAGGCGGACAAAGATGATGATGAGGTTCTTCATCTGTCGAAGTTATGTGATAAAACGTTGCCATCACCGCTCGCTGCATCTCGTCGACGTCAGGGTGGCTTCGTAAAGCCATGCCGTAGTAGCTGGTGAGCCTTTTGATCAGCTCCTGCGTCAGGCCACCTCTTCCGCCGAGGGGTTGTCCTTTCTTGCCCTTGGTGATGAGGGCACGCAGAGCGGATCCCATCCTCTTCTGCACGTGGTTTATGCAGTCTTCCTTTTGAAACGGAATGAACCCGTAGGTCGCATCCTCGCTGAGGGCCAGAAAAGTGCGGCTGTCACCGTCGCATACAATGTTGGTGTAGCGCAAGTCGTTCTTGGCTAGGGAACGTCCAAAGAGCAACAGGGCCGCCTCAACTTCCATCCTGCCCGACTTCACTTCAGTGTTCCTTTGACACTTGTGCGACTGCACCCACTGGCTGTAGCCCTCAGCATCTGGCTTTGGGCCCACTGCGCACCCATGGCAAAGGTTTGAAAGAACTACAGAGTCCAACACTAACCCTGTGTAATATTCAATCACGGTACCCACACCAATGTGGGATGTGTGACCGCGTGTCATCCACGTGCCGTCGTATATCACAGTCACATTCTTTGTGAAGGTTGGGTCCATTTCTTCGTACACTTTGCGCACAGCATTTACGGCATCAGTGAATACACCTGCTGCAGCTGTATCTGCGGCAGGGCTGAACTTGGACTTGAGGTGCCCCTGGAATGTTTTGTGGTGCATTCCCCGATGTGACACGTTCATAACAGACCAAAAGTCTGTCAGTGCAGTTGCACCCTTGCCAACACTCTTCACGGCCTGCATTGACCTCAAGTTCACCTCGAAGGCCCGGCTGTCTTCTTGTCGCGGTGATGACCAATGGTTAGAGACAACGCCACACGTAGAACAAGTTAGGAGCATCTTCACCGCCAAACCAAGCCTTGTTCCCTGCACGACGGTGACTCCCGGCTGCAAGCACTTCGGGCATGGTGTCTCGCTGAGGAGCGCGTTCAGTGCCGCGACCTGAACCACCAAATACTCATCAGATGGCTCCGCACTCGCGGGTTTCTGGCCTTCGCCGGTCAGATTCATCTTCCGCTCAGTTGCCGACACTGAACTCAATGACTCGCGGACCGCAGCAGCGCACTCGCGGGACTCCTCCGTCGAAACAAAGTTCGGTTGTAAATGCGCCTGAACGGTGCGATCGGTGCTCGTAGAGGCCATGTCTTCGACGCCAGTAACAGGACGCGAAGTGCTAGGCCGTGCATTCAAGCCGTCCGCAGCAAACTGCGCTTCAACGAGACGCGCACTTTCGAAACTCGGCGGCGGGGGGAAGTTTCTTACTTTTCTTGGCCATTGGGGATTTCCGCTTGCGATTGCCGAAGCGATGCGTCGTCCCGTGCTTCTTTTGAAGGATCGTCGATCCATGATCGCGCGAAAAAGTCCAAGCGGGAGCAAGAAAACAGCGTAACCCGAAACAAAGAAAAGCACCTTCGGCGAGCAAGCGAGCAGGCGAAAGCGGCGTAGGAGCAGACGACGCTCTCCCAGATACCGGCCTCGCCGGCGCTGTTGCTAGGGGCAACCACTCCGCCGGCCAATGACGGAGCGCGCCCGACCCGCGCAGCAGAGAAGGCCAATCGGAGGCCGCCGTTTCCATCCGGGAGGCTTCCGAAGTTTTGTTTTTATGTGCTTAGTTCGCATTTGAGGAGACGGTAGACGCGGGAAATAGGAAGATGACGAAATGCGCTTTCCATAGATACCAAGATGGCCGCGCTTGGTAGCGCAGTCGCGGAGAAACGGGGGTTTGAAAAACGTGGATTTTTCACGGATTGGAAGCAATATTTCGCTACCTGACCTCATATAAGTGATTATTTAGAGCACTTAGAGATAGTTTTCAACGAAAAAACTTTGAGAGGGCATAGAGGAAGACCCATAGATGTGAAATAGTCGACTTTGTAAAAATCAACTTTTTTGACATTTTTCGCGAGTTGATCCCCGCGTCCTCCCCTTAAGGCGGCAGACAGCGTCTCCAGGTGCCTGGAAGGCGTCCTCGCCTTAATTGGTCAAGTTTCAGACGGAAGATCAAGCAGAAGCTTTCCTGTCAACATTACATGATGGGCGCACTTCACACTGCTAGTGATGTCCTGGTCAGTGGCTGGATCAACGTACATGCAGTTCGGTGGGAATAACTTGAGCTCCACATTCGTTGGTTCCAGGTCTTCAATGCGATCGTGTGGAACAGTTGTGCAACGGGAGACACACTTTCTGGCCGCCCCTTCTTCATCTTTTTTTTTTTTGTTCGAACGCCTGAGGCCTAGTCAACATAATAAATGTAGCGGGGCGCCTGTGCCTTCGTAAGTTGGCTTTGTATTCTATTTCTAGGGTCCTTTGGCCTCTCGACGCACCGCGGCTTCGTGCTCTTCCCAAGGAGGGGCAGCGGCTGCTTGTCGCTTGCGGCTCACGTTTATGTGCACGGCAGAACTGTGAGCGCAGCGCTAGTCGCTTGCCCCCGTGATAGCGGTCTCCTTTGAGAGCCACTGTCTCGGTTTGGGAGCATCTGGTGGAAGAATCCAGGCTTGTTTGGCGCGATAGATGTCCGCTGGCCCCCGCATCAGGATCCCTGGCTCCTTCTCGAGTCAAGCGGCAGCTTCGGGCACATCAGTCGAGCATCGCTTTCCCGGCTGCGCCATCTCTCTGACGATCGCGTCGTCGTCGAGCATCCTGTGGGACTGTCCATTGCTTGCCTCAGGAATTGGCTTGCACTTCAGTAGGCATCCAAAATCCTTAACCTTCTGTTGTAGGACAGCTTCACTCAGGGAATGCTTCAGTGGACGAGTAACGCACAAATCAAAAGAAGACATTTGTCTTGTCCACATCTTTGTTCCTTTCAAGTTTTGGTCATTTCCGTTGGCAGTCATGGTTCCACTTCTTTGGAGAGCCGAGGATCGAGTCCTTCGCTTCCAGAATCGTTGAAAGTGAACTCTCGCGGTACTCCCGAAAGAAGCCACATCATCTTTCTTTTCGCCGTCCGAGATCGCTTGGAGAACTTTTGCTTTGTCCTCAGCTCGAGACGATTTTTGGATTTACGGCCGCTCATAGTGGTCGAAGCCGGTGAGTGAACCAGTGAACCGCGGCGTGAACAAAGAGCAGGCAAAACTGGCAAAAACTGCACTGCGTGCAGCCTACAGCCGTACCTGGCCATTGCCCTCTGGCGCCTTTGCCCCGCACCACACTAACCGCACTCGCCATGGCGAGAGCATGTCTGGTAATCTCCTAGATGGCACTGTTAGCGACTATGGCACTAGTGTGCCTTGAGTTCAAGTGTTTCCAACTGTTGATCGTCTGCAAACGTCACCTCCTCTCTGCCGTTTTCCACCTCGCCACGTGACAACACAGTTTCCACCTTGCCATACGACAATGTGACGCATACTGTACTCTGACAATCTTCCCCTAGGAGCGTCGGCCAAGTGCTCCCTCTCTCAAACCTAGGTGCTCTAGCCTGCGCTGGCAGTGCAGACGATCAGGCTCACTCTGCTGCAGGAAGGCCCGTCCGCCTGATGCAATCCCACGAGCACCCGCACTCTCGGTAGAATTTCTCAAATACTTTTACAGAATCATCTTGGGCCTTTATCTTTTTTAATTCTACGGCATTGGCGCTTCATTATGTTGAAACTGCAAGCAATATTGACTTTGTTTTATTGAGACTAAAAAATTTACTGGGCAAACTGCTAGGCAATTGTGTGGCTGCACGTGAGTCGTTCTAGTATCACAAACGTTTAGAGATACTCAGGGTTTCCAGATGCCAGATGGCCACTTTCACGGAGCTCTTCATCAGATACCATAATTGCTCGAGTAATAACCACACTGTTTATGAACAAAGCCCGTGGGTCTCCTTTCCTTTAAAGCATAATCACCGTGATCGGCAAAAAACGGCAGCGATTTACAGGACAAGTGATAACGTCTTCACGCAAAAATGCTATCCGCTCAGATCACACTTTTACGGAGAACTGTGTTTTGACCTCGTTACTGTATTCGCTGCATTTTTTGCAGAATGTGATGATTGGCTGTACATGTGTTCCACAGGAAAGTAGATGCGAGGGTCTTATTCATAGGAACTATTACTCGAGCAAATATGGTAGTTTAGCTCGTACCGTGCGTGCGCTTGATACTTCAAGCTTGATAGTTCCTAGAATGAGCGATACTACCACTAATCAGGCTGATAAAACTGGCAATCTTCCAGAGCCTTCCATTCTCTCAAGCTCCTCTCCCGCAGTGCACACAGGTGGTCGAGCTCCTCCTCGCTTACCACCCCAGGCGAAAATCGGTCCACTTCAGCTGGATTATGGGAACTGGAAATGAGACAGTCCATCTAGTTCAACTGGACCCAGCTGGAATCTAACTGGACCCAGGTGGAATCCAGCTGGACTGCCTCATTTCCAGTTCCATAATCCAGCTGGAAAGTGGACTGATTTTCGCCTGGGACACTTTGCCTACCTCTGTGGTCGTGTGACCTCCCCGCCAGCCAATCAGCATCGAGCACCTCGCCTCTCCCTCCCCCTCGACCAAACCATTGTTGCAGGCTTTGAGTGCATTTGGAGTGCACCCAGGCTTCACTTTTGGGTTTCACGAAACGCCGAATACTTAGCCAAAGAATGTTTCTTGTTAAAATACAGTGATCCCTCGTTATACTTCGAAATCACTTTTTTCGAATTATCACTTTCATCGAAGTTCAACGTGGTCCCGACCGAAATGCACGCATTTTTAACCGGATTATTCAAAGTGTATCGGCGGCCGACCACGCTTATTACGAAGGCCGCGGTGCCGAAAGCATGCAAGCCTACACGGAGGCGCACGGAGACCCTTGCGTTCCCTCCCCCTTCTCCACCGAGGCAAACGGCAAACTGGGAAAACGGAGTAAACGGGTGACGGAGGGCAGAGCGCGCAGAGCTGGCAGAGCGCCGCTTCCAATGCCGATGCGCCGACGCGGGCAGGGAGCAGCAGGAGCAGCGTCAACGTTCCGACGCTACTCACGGCGCCCGCGGCCGATGCTGCCCGACTCCTGTCGGAATCGGGTCAAGGGAGCGATGGAGCCCGGAGGAGATCATCCCTTCGGGAGCCCCCGAACGCGCGCGCCTGCAGCGTACTACACGCACACGTGCGTCGTATGGGAGATTGGGAGTGTTTACCGAAAGTCGCTTAGATCTGCGAGGTTGAGAAAAGTGGCCGGCCCAAGTCCGAAATCGCCAAAGAATTCGACATTCCGGCATCGGCTGTTCGACACTGTCCACCATTTTGCAGAACAAGCAAGGCATATTGGACGGGTTCGAGAAGTTTCTCATGCAAGAGAAAGTGCGCCCGCGACCCGAAGATGAAAGATCGCCAACTGCTTCGCGCACGTCGGATTTTCTCTCGCGAGCATGCTTGCCGAGCCGGCGCACGATTCCCAGAGCTGCAACGATCTCTACAGGAGTGTGTGAAAACATGTTGGCAAAGCCACCGAGGATAACTTTGATTCGTTCGCGCTTGTCGATGCGGACGTTCCCGTTGTTGCTCCTGCCACGGATGCTGCGATCGTAGACCTTGCGTGCGGCCAGGGTAAACACGAAGCGACGTCGGAGAGGCACCTCGGGAAACGCCGACGACTGCGGAGACGCGAAACATCCTACGGCTGCTTCGAAACAAAGTGGAGTGCAGCGGCGGTGACAGTGTTCTTGCGATGCCTGGAGCAGTTCGAGGAGAACTGATGCCCGGATAAAATTATCGGCAAACTCCACTTAATTATTTTTTTACTCGGTAAAGCTGCCGCGAGATGTTCATAACCAAGGTTTGTTTGATTAAATATACGGTCAGAGTGTTCCGCAGTGTTCCCGTCCACCTTCAAGGCTGCTGGCACTGTTTTTTTGGCTCTATCGCTTTTATCGAATTATCACTTACCGTATTTACTCGCATATGAACACAGTTTTTTTTTCCGAAAAATTGCCACATATTTGGGGGTGCATTCATTTATGCGGGGTAAAAGTTTTGCATTTACACACTTTGCATGAATGTCATTTTTGGTACTCAATATGACAAGACAGGGTACTGTGGCACGCTCACCCGGACTAGTAGGCGCACCCATGGCTGGTCGTCGGGCGCGCCACAGCCAACGGCAGCTCTATAAATTGCAAACCTTTTTTATAGGGCGAACTTTTGGCATGCCTTTTGCCGAAGAAAAAGCGCCTGACGAAGCTCACTCAGCATGGAGAGCGATGCGAACCGCTATTTCTTAGCCCTAACCATTTTCACGATATCACTGTTCGAAAGCGGATCACAGGCGATGGGCGTGTTTGTTAACATCAATGTATCCGATGAATGAAGCACATCAGGGTAGGGCAATTCCTCCGACGCCAGCTTTGCTAGGCATGCGCGCCACTTAGTTTCGCAGTGATCACTTCTGCAACCACACATTCGCCAGCCATTATAAGAGCAGCGGCTGGCACTTGGCGGCAAAGAAAATTGGCTTCAATTCTCGTGGAGCTGAAAATTAAGAGTGTGTTATTACGCGAGAATAAGAAAAAAGTCCAACATTGGTGCTTGTTGTGGGGGTGCATTCATTATGCGAGTAAATACGGTATATAAAATTTTTTGCTGTCCCGTTGACTTCGTTATAACGAGGGATTATACTTAGGGTTCGGATTTTTCGGTTTAAACCGATAAAACCGATAAAAGTACGCCGAATCCATTTTCGGAAATTCGGTTTTAACCGAAAAAGGTCAGTTTTAAGGTTCAGCATTTTCGATATAAACCCCGATAAAAGTGCGTTGAATCCATTTTCTAAAATTCAGTTTTAACCGGAAAAGGTCACTTTGACTTTACCAATGTGTGCCGCAGAGGCCATGGCGAAAAAGTGGAGCGACAGTGTCTACCGAAAGCGTGTCCGACTGTATAGGATACACGTGTGCCATCACGGCGTTTGGTTCTAATGGCAGCATCATCGATCGGAACCGAAGTCCGAAATGCGCCAAGACTTCGCCATGTGCGAGCCTGTTTTCAAACTCGTTGTAAGGAAGACTGACTTGATGCAAGCTCTGCATGTTGTGTTGTGCTTCAAAGCACGTAGCACCTTGTCTCTTTTGGCAGTCACAATTGGTTGGAATGGCCGATTTTGGCTCGGGCAGCTCTTCATCTCCGCAGCCTTCCAGTGTCCAGTGTTAGCGTTGAGAGGGCATTCTCCAAGCTCAGGGTCATGTCAACAGGAAAGAAAGAGTGCTAAATCAACGCAGGAAAACCTCGGAAGAGTACATGTCTGTGTGTACTATAATAAGATCACGTAATCCTGATGTACAGAAGGTGAAGTTCCATGTTTTTGGGGCATAGGCTTCATATCTGACTTGTTTGTACTTCTGTGTTTTTTTCTTGTTTCTTGTACAGTTGCACACATTTCCCAAATAAAGTGTCCATTTCTTTTTCAATATATCTGTGCCGTTAATAATAATAATATGTATTTTTATTTCCATCGATGGGTGGGACCCGAGGTAAAAAAACGTGTTATTGGTTGGTGTTTTGTTTTATATTCACCGAAAAAAAGCCGATAAACTTTTGTAGGCATAAATATACGCCGAAAAAAACCGAAAATTGAATATTAAAATAAACACCGAAAAAGTACGCCGAATTTTGACAAAATAGAAACCGAAAACGCGGAACCCTAATTATACTGTACATGGGGTTCTAAGGACATAGAGTTCAATCAAAGTTTGTTACATCGAGGTTCAATTGTATTCCCGCCACAGGAGAGACTGTCGGTGGTGTCAGTGATGTTGGCGTAGTCTGCATGTGCGCTACGCTGAGTGGCATTTGACAATTTGTTGGGTTTGAACCAGGCCCGAACGTGTTGTAGAACCATACATTGTTTGTGCCATAGCATCTATGAAGCAGAATTTCAGGCATCTGCAACGTCTGTATTGTGCGATGGTGCAACTCATATCCGGCGATTGGCCGATCATACAGTGGCACAAGACGTCGTGTCAGTGGACGCTCAAACTCATTAGATGGACGGCGCCAAACAAATTCCCGACCGATGCCACGTGCCAACCTGACATTGCAGCTTCCCGCTTGAGGGTTACAAACGAAACTCGCGTTTATAGGCTGGCACTGGTTTGATGATGAATGTCCAAATAAATTTGAATATCTAAATGTGGAGTAGAACTGAGTATAATATTCCAATCTGATATAAATTAAAGAGAAAAACTTAACTCGACAGAAAGAGTCTTTCTCATTTCGGTAAAGACATCATTACAAAGGCCAGCTTGAAGGCTAATCAGTGACCGAGGGTCGTTTCTGTGCAGCCTCCAAATGGGCGGTTCCAGCCGCCCGGTGCCCTCGCTCTCATGGAACTGCGTCTTCACCAACCCGGCCGGTGTGAGCATCAACCGCCAGTCCTGGATGTTGGACCAGGACGGCGGTCCCGTCGTCTACAAGCTGGATGCCACCGGAGTGCCCATGTGCGGCCCTTTCTTTACCTTTATGGGCTGAGTCTAGAAGCATCCCGAAACGTTGTTACGAGGGAACACGGCTGTATGACAATCACGTTGTTGGTATCACTCTCAGTCACGTGACGTGACGTCGAGGTCACGTGGCGTCACTGTTATGTCGTGGCATCACATGACGCAGTGTCACGGACCGAGGTCGGGGGGTTAATGTCACATGATCACCGTGCGCTAAACTTAGCGCACGTGTGATCAAACCCGATTACAACGAACTCGTGTACATTGAATTAACCCTATATCGAACACGCGAAAATGTCTTATCAGCATGCATGCGAAATATATCTCGCATGACGAACTACACAATGGATATATCGAATTTCCGGTGCCTACGATCACCAGCGTTCAGCTTGTCTCGGCAATGCAGACAGAGGTTTTTCCTTGTCTGTCATGAAGCCTCCACTTAGTTACGCTTAGTCACGCCCAGAGCCATATATTGGGAGAGTCCGAAGGTGCTGGAGAGGAGAGAAGTGGAGGAGAGGGAGGAGAGTGCCGAAGGAGCGGAGAGGAAGGCTTCCATGTGAGCGATGCCCATAGCAGCATCACCCATGCATGGAAGCCCATTTCAAAGCTCCTGCGGAGCTCTCACCCTCACTGCATCGTCTTGTAGGTAGTTTGAAGAGTGCGGTTTCGGTTTCTGTGTTTCTCTTCCTTTCCACGCGCGTCAGCGATTTTCATGCCTAGTGTGAAGTAGCAGCTGTGGCCGCTTTTACGGGTCAAGCCCACGCTCGCAAGCGCGGCAATTTTTCTCAAATCCTTTGTTTGTTTTCTAGACTTGAATAGCGGCAGTGGGTCTGATGATGAAGCCAGATCATCATATTTTAGTTTTTCATGACCTGTGCTTCATCACATTAAGAAAGTGCTTAGCCCAATGAAATGTCATATTAAGGGTTTTTTGCGACTCTGCGGAAACAGGGGTTGTTGTTGTTGAAATGGAAAACGTTTTGTGTATTTGAAAATGTTTTTTTCCCCTTTTTGCTTTTGAGATGTAGCCATATCTTTACTCGGTTTTGACCCATTTTTTGAAAACAAGTGTTATTGACGAATTCAATATTGGGTTTGAATTTAAGTCTGCTTTGTTGCTTGCATCATTCAAAAGCCCATTTATTTAGCTTTGTTTCTATGTGCAGCATCATATTGTAAACTTTATAGTTTCATCAGGAAAAAAAATGTAACAGAAAGCCACGCAAAACAAGCTATTTTCCCCATAGTCAGGAAAGAGTTAACAATCAATAAAAAATTTTGACCTGTTGCTAGGTTCACAATTAGGCAGTATACTATTTTGGCAAGAACTTCTCACATACTCATGAATGGTGAGAGAGGTCTTGCAGCCTTAATGTGCTTGACCCAAGCACTTCGTTATCGACCGGTGAATTTTGGCATGTGTAGGAAGCAAGGTGACTTGAAATTAACAAAGGAAGCACGTGTCGTCGATTACTTCCTTCGTGAAATAGTAGACGTTCAAAATTTAGGGTGCATCCGACATCACTTCGCCATGACACACAGTTCGCAGCAGACGATCCAGCTTCTTTACTGTTCTGCATCTTCGTGCTTTATTTTTGTATGCAAACGACACCTTGTCACAGACAAACTCCGTTCTTCGCTCGCGTTAGCAAACAAACTGTCTGCTAAGCGATATGTTAGCTCACTTCGTGAGAGCCAAAGTAATATCTTCGCTCTTGCTGTTACGGCGGGCCAAATGCGCCCCTGGTGAGCATGCCGACTCTTCTTCCAGGAACCCCGTGGGACGCTACCGGGCTCCGGGGGCGTGGGGCCTTGCCCCGATGGGGACCCAAACCACTTCGCGTGCTCTTCATCATCACCAGGTGATTCACTCTTGCTCTTTGTAGCCTTTGGGTGAATCGTTTACTTTGTGGTTATGGAGCTGGCTTCAGGCAGCACATGACAATGTGTTAGCCCCAGGTTTGTCTGTCCCATCATCTCGTGAATACGCCACTCCATACAACAGACGTCCTTGGTGGGATGTTTGCTGTCCAGCCCCCTAGCTCTGACCCTGGGCTATAAACGTTAGGGAATTATGGCTGTGTTCAGATAAGATCAAACATGCGAGTCCGGTTTTCATTTCTTCTTTATATGTTATAAGTTTTGTCTGTCCTTCCTTTATGTTATGCCTTCTTCAAATGTGTTCCTGCACTCAGGAGTGCACAAACCTATACCCCCCCCCTCCCTTTTTTCTTGTCTTGTCAACTCCGCCGCATTCATAATCTACATAGATTGTGCGTCAACTTATGTTATTTAGTCCCTTTGTGGACTCGTGTGGGTCTGGTGGTTTGTTGGTCAGGGGAGTTCCCTCCCCAATATGTAAAAAAAACTAAATCAAAAATGTTTTCTAAAAAAAAAATCTTAAAAGAAAAAACAAAACAAAAACATGACTGCCCTAAGATGGCAACGCTGTTTTGGGGCTTTGTGGGTTCTGTCAAGTTTGACTGCATGTTAGTGGTGCAAAACTATCGATAGTACTATCGATAGTATCGATAGTACGCCAGAAATCTGACAATCGACAGTAAAAAAGAACCATCGATAGTACTATCGATAGTCGACTACTTGATAGTTCGACTATTGTAAACCTATCGATGGTACTATCGATAGTGCCGAACTATCGATAGTTCGACTATCGAAAAACTATCGATAGTACTATTGATAGTCGACTATCGGAAAACTATCAGTAGTACTATCGATAGTCGACTATCGATAGTTCTAGGACACTATTGATAGTTTTGGAAAAACTATCGATAGTATCAATAGTCAATTTACTGATAGTTCTGCATCACTACTGCATGTAGTAGGCAAACTAAAAATACCAAAAAACTGAATAATTTTCAAGAAGCAGTGAATTATAGTTATACTACCTTTATTCTTGAATGTTTACAGAATTCTAGAAATTATATATTGCATGTAAAACATTCACAAATTTGGCTGCTTTAACATTTTGACCCCATTTTTGTGACTCGATGTCGTTATGTGTTAAGAATATTAAACTGAAAATTTTTTAATATGTCCTTCATAAAAGTGTCTTTTATCGAAAAATAAATTGCTGTTCTAGTTTGTAATTCTAATTATTTACCGCACTTCAAAGATATCCAAAATTGAAAAGTTTTGCCACTTCAACGTGCAATTAAAAAAAAAGAAAACATCTTCAATATTCCTAAAATTTTTGAGGAATCACTCTCCTATAAACCCTTGCAATATTCCATTAAAAACATGTTGCATCATCTTGTCTCCGCAAAAGTACAGCACTTTGAAATGTACCTCTCCACGTGGACATTTTTGCCCAAGGCCACGGCCACAGTTGCCACCTTCAATATTTTGCTGAGAACTTTTCACAATGTCCTGATTTTTTACTGGTGCACAAGGTCGAATTATACATCTGGACCGCTCTAAATACATCTATGAAGTGCGTGTAGCTCAAAACAGCAGTTCAAAGCATCGAAGATGCAAACTAAAACGAGCCCGCCCTTCGTGCTTAATTGTTGCATAGGCCACTGCACGATCTACTACAAACTTAAACACAAATCCCCAGCACGAAACGATGTACAACACCTCGGTTTGCGCAGTAAACATAAGAACTGAACATAGCACCTCTGTGGGATTGAGGATCAGCACTTTTACTACCTTTTTAGGCAACTGTTTTAATGAATTCACTTCGCTGACACCTTGGCTTGTCCGCTCGTCCCGGCTGTCTCTTGGTGCATCTTCTGTCATTGTTATAAAAAATAAATAAAAATACATTGGCACTCAACATGTTCAAGCAGCGGTTATGGTATATATTGCTAGTATCCGGCAGCGCGCTCAGGTATATACTGCGACTCATGTGTATAAGAACTCTCGTACGATGTCCAACCGCCGAACGCCGAGGCACCTCGAGCCCCGCTCGTATGCATCAAGTTTCGTTCTACAGGGAACGACTGTTACCAGGGACCTTGAGACTCTCGCAACCTACGACGCAGCAGCGTGCACCTTGCTGCACCGTTCTGTTACGGATTAAATAAACGCATTTACCCGGAGTATGTGAAATTGGCGACGAGGAAGCTAGAAGGACTGGTGACATTGCCCATCACGGACCGATTTTTAAAATTTTTCGTACATATATACAAACTCACGAAATGGTAAATGTTGTTGCGAGTTGTAAGTTTTGTCTGTCCGTCCTTTATGTTATCTCTTGCTGAAATGTGTTCCTACGCTCAGGGTGCGCAAATTTATGCCCCCCCTTTTCCTTGTCTTGTTTAACTCCGCCGCGCATTCAAAATCTCCATCGATTATTGTGAACTTGTGTTATTGATTCCCTTCGAGTACTCATGTGGGTCTGTGGTTTGTTGGTCAGGGGAGTTTCCCTTGAGCAATGAGCGCCAATATTTGTTTATGTAAAAATAAAAAAAGTCCCTACCAGCCCGGCTCTTCCAGCACCATCCGTTTACTTAAACAAACAACATCCTAAAGCGAGCTTTTTTAGAGCGCAGCTCTTAGGCACTTGTTTTCCGGCTTGAGCGGCGTCGGCGTCGGCGTTAGCGTAACCGTAAGGTCATGTGACCCCCCAGGTCATGTGACACCCCGAGGTCATGTGACTCCCCGCAGGTCACGTGACCCCAATGGTCATGTGACCCCCCAGGCCAGGTGACTCCCAGGCCACGTGACCCCGGGCCATGTGACCTCCCGAGGTCACGTGGCCCCCCGGGTCATGTGACCCGAGTCACGTGACCTGGTAGATCCACGTGACCCCCAGGCCATGTGACCTCCCCCGGTCACGTGACCCTCGAGGTCATGTGACCCCCCCCCCCCGTGCCTTCCCCTGCTTCCCTCCTCCTCAGGAGCTGCGCTCGATCCGGCGTTACAGGGAGTTGTAGACGGCTTTCGTTTTCTTCTTTTCGTTTTGTTTGTTTGTAGTTAGGACTTCATGGTTACATATATGTTGTTTTTCTTTCTATCGAGCCTTCCGTGTCTCATGCATGAGGGTTGTGTTTCAGTTTTGTGCGACCGTGCAGTGGCCTATGCAACAATTAAGCACGAAGGGCGGGCTCGTTATAGTTCGCATCTTTGATGCTTCAAACTGCTGTCCTGAGGTTTGTGCAGTTCATAGATGTATTTAGAACAGTCCAGTAATTCGCACGTGTGCACCAGTAAAAATAGGACATTGTGAGGCTCGGAGCTATTCGAAAAAGCTCGAGGTTTGCATTCACAACTCATTAGGAAGTGCCTAGCGTATACCTCGAGCATTTCCGAATACTCTTGTAAACCAACTTGTGTCCTCCAAGACGTTAAATCGTACAGCCGAAGGCCCTCGCTACATCTCCAACTTCGTTGTCCCTGTAGCATTTATGCTTTCTAGCAGTGGTCACATATCAAGCTCGACAGGCTTGCGAAGATGGAACGCCCGGATGTCGCTTGAGGCGCACAGCGGTCCATGTTTGTGTAGCAGTGAAAGGATCTATAGACGTTTTCTAACTGGAGGTTCAAAGATTAAGCCATGAGCCTCAGTAAGTTCGCTTTAATTTGTTCGGAAATTTGGTTCCATTCAAATCCCAAGTTTGTTGAGCTCGCAAGTTTGACTAATCTCAATCTTTTGGGGATTGCCTGATTTAATTAGTTATATTTATGTTGTAAATATAACTTAAATGTCTCGTAAATATAATGTTGTAAATATAATATCAAATCACTTGCAATATTTATTTATATCTATATGTGATTGATTGACCAATTGATCTGAGTTTATTGATATAAAAATGGGTTAGCTTCGATGCATTAATATCAAAGTGCATCTAGTGAAACATAGTTAACTCAATGTTGGCTTGTTAAGTGGTTTACTGGAGCCTTTTCATCAAGAAGGATGACGGTCACTTACCTCTGCGTGGAGGGAGGAATGCGACACTTTTCTACTCTTTGCTTGCTTTATAACTCCCAGAGTGATGCTAGTTACTGGAACCTCAAAGAGGCTGCAAGGACTTTTTGACTGGTTTTTAATTTGCACCGAACCTGAGCGCAGCTGAACGTAGTAGCTTAATGAAACTATTCTTTTCTCGAATTTTGCTTTATTTTAAAAGTTATAGGCAAATTAAATTTACAAAAACAAGCAAAAAATAACCTCCTTCATGACGTCCTTGGTCGCTCGCTTGAGTGGCCGTGAACTAGAGGAGGTGTAGTGAGCTAGGCGAGCGCTCACGGCTGCCGCGCTCCGTGTCAACGGCTCAAGAGGGCGCTGCTAAAGCATGTTCTGGCTAGGCTGTTTGAAGCGGGCAGCCAAGGGCGGCTCGCATTGCATTTGCAGCGCGATTAAACACTAATTCGGCATGACACTTCATTGGCCACAAACGACGGCAAACACGGGGTAAAGATCAGTTCAGAACAGGAGCCACTTTGCGGTGCCATACCGCCAAACAGCCAAACCGCAAGCCAAACCTCTCGCCAAAGGTCTTCGGATTGCTCAGAACCGGTCGGATCCTCGAGCACGTAGACGACCGCAGCGCCGCCGCTTGCATCCGGGACATTTCTACGCTCACCGCTCGTCGGTGCCTGATCCCACTACCCCTTTCTAGCATGCGCCGCCTTTTCCACCGCTTAGTGGCGGGTATGTCGACAGGTCATTTTTTTGTTTCCGCACTTTATAAACTGCATGTGTTTCTTTTCTTATCTAAAATACTGAACAAAAACTACTTTCATAAATAATTGAAACGGTTCGCGCCACTTATATTTTGCATTTCGACTAAAAAGAAGCTTTTAGCGGCTCTCACCACTAATAAGCCCAGGACCTAAGATGTCACATATTGCGCGCTTTCGGCACCGCGGGTCGCCCTCGTGGGTGGAGGAGGTTTCTGCGTCGTCCGGTTAAAATATGACGCACTGATATTTAGTTACTCTCTCTGTGCCCTCTGGCTTGCCCGAACCTCAAGAGGTGTGGAAACCGCAAAAAAGGCAGACGCTTAAATATGCTCACGAAATCTGCAGTGGACCGCAGCAAAACTCGGGAGATTTCCGACAAATATTTTCTGTTATGAACTACTGACAAGAAACAATAACCAATATTTAATTGTGAAGCTTCTAGTCATGAAAGAAATACTGCATCAGTTTGCTTTTTGTTTGGAGCATGGAGGCACCAATGCCTCACCCCTTTCTTATAGCTGTTCCTTTCTACCGATTCCTTCCCTTACGCAAAACGATGTCCTAAAAATGTTGCGCAGCAGTTGAGTATTTTCAATTTGTAACAGAACTATACTTTTACATGTTATCCTTCTGTTGGTGTTCACCGAACCGTTTTGTTTCCAGCCTCAGTCGTAAACCATTGAACCCAAATGGGTTCAACGTTTAATGATCTTTTCAATGCTCGTGGGTTCAACATAAAAGTTGAATCCACTCGGGTTTGAGTGGCCAGCTTGGTGGCTCCGACCGAGGCAAAGCACCGGCCTACAGAATTCCCAGATGGCGGGTTCGAATCCCTGCTGAGGACCCCGTAATCTGACAGAGGCTCATTGCGGAGAAGGTGTACGTGCAACCGAGATTTTGACGTGCGACCGAGATTTCGATTGCAATTCAAAAGATTCCAAGATGGTCGAAATTAATCCTTAGTCCTCCGCTGGGGCGTGCCAGATGCCCTTCGTTGGTTTGGCACGTAAAACTCCCAAATAAAACTTTTGGGTTTGAGCATTGAAATGACAAAGTTCCGCCTTGAAAGCCAGTGCCGTGCCTGTCAGAACCGCAGTTTCTGTGGCGGTTCCATTCTCGTCAACCACATGAAATGAAGCGCTCGGTGCCCCACCTTTTCCTGTTGCCCCGTGACCGAGACGCGTGCCAGAAGTGAATCGGTCAAAACCAAGCTTCTGTAGGTGGTTATTTCTTGTGCCACGTCCAGCGAAGAGTGATAGAGACCGCTGGGGCTGCGTGTTTGAGGAGTGCCGTGTCTGCAGGTGGCAGAGGGCCAAGGTGCACCTGGTGGGAGGCCGGGGCCTGGAGATCGTTCTCATGCGCATCATGCGCACCGACCAGTTCAGCCTGCCCGGGGTCAGTCTTTGCTCCTCGATTTCGGGGGGGCCACTGCTGGGTGCCTCGCTTAAAGTACCGGGTGTCTGGAAGAAAAGATAGCATAGTTTTTCTCACTGCGAGAAGAAACCGTGCATCATCAAATGCTCGGTTTCCACCTATCTGTAGTGCTAGTGGTCCGTACCAGGTGCCAAAGTTTCGGAGCTTGCCGATACCCCTTTTCTCGTAGCAGATGCAGTTCCTCACCCAGATATATTTGTGGGCTTCGTTGCCTACCATTTTGTAAATAAAAATTAAAAAAAAAAACATTATGTTCTTTGGAATTGCACCAACGCGTTAGTTTTGACACCTTGGTACCTGGTCCCGACTGCTAGTGCTACGTTTGGGCAGAGGCTCAGCACACGGTGACCCATGGTCTACTTTTGCAATGAGAAAAATATGGTTATCTTTTCTTCCAGACACGTTTCCAAAATGTGGCAAATCTGTGACCTGGGGCACCTTTCATACAGTGCTGAATGCAGAGGTCATGTGATAAATTTGTAGGTTCTCAAGCTGTGTTCCTATGAACACAGGGGTTCACCCAAGTTCCCTCAGTTGTTCCTTGAGCTCCCGAATTTCCGTCCCTTCCTCTAATAAAGTGTTCCTCCAGTTTAAGCAGTATTTTAGATCTAAGCCATCCATTCCATGCCAAACACTCCTTAGTATACTGTGTGCATTATTGTTTATAAATTCTGTAGGCTTTTGCACAGCTTCATTGCACCAAGACTGTGACATGTGTTCCTTAGCTTTTTTGTTTCTTAAAGTTTTCCATATTGCGTTAACCATAGTGCATAAATTACCGTAGAATTTGCATGAACTATAAGTCGTTGCAAAATGCTAGGTTGTCTACGGCATTTCCGAAGCAGAACGTATTGTGATGCGGAGCGTGACATCAAGTGCATGGACTGATGTGGAACCACCTCTATATGACATTAGAGTACAATTAAAACTTGAAATAATAATTATTTTACTGGCTGCCAATCTTTTCACACCCTTAATTTATTCTCTCTTTCTAAAACTTTACTGGCTGCTCAGAGTTTGTTTTACTGTAAAGTGACTATTCTTATATTACTTCCTACATTGCTTACTCAGAACGATGGAACTCTTGAGAAATTACAGGTTCCGAGTTTGTCAAAACATTAGCATACTCTTTCTTTCTTTCTTTCTTTTTCTTTTTTTACTCTGAGGTTTAAGGCAGAAGTTGATAGAAATTGTGATCATTGAAGTGAGCTGGTGTTCCCCATATCTCAGGTTGTGTGATAGGGCTTGTGTTCTCTCTGGCTTGTCAGGACTTTGTCCCAGGGGAGCGCAAGTATGACATGCTGAAGCTGCTCTTCAAACCTGACGACCTGACCACATGCGACACCACTGATGACGTCAAGCTGGTGAGTAGGAGAAGCCATCTTGAAGGGGTCTTAAATTCGTGGTGTCAAAAAAATGTAATTTTTTGCAAAAAGCCGTTTTAAAGTTTAATTTTTAGATCAATATTTGAACCATAATAGCTATTAATAGCACCTATGTGGGCTGAATTTATATCAGTGTTGATGCTAAGACGGTGCTTTCTCAAAAACCCAAATTTAGGACTCTGTGAATGCGTTGGAGGATAAGCTGGCCAAGCTCTTTTCTTTATTTACAGCTCCGGTTTTTTGTTATAGAATGCAAGTATATGTTATACCATAAAATTCGGAGCAAGCGCCCCCCACCCGAGCAAGAGCCCCCCCTTAACTTCACCGCTAATTTCACATTTCCGTGCCGTTCCGGGAAAGCGCCCCCCCCCCCTCTCCCGCACCTCCGTATCACGCACCGCGCTGATCGCGCCCAGGCAACACTGGTCTGCGAAGTTCAGTTTAAGAATTCAATCCAATCCAATCCTACTTTGCAGCCCGATCAGCCCGGTCCACTACACGCCATTGTTGCTTTGTTTTGAGGGTGTCAGGTCAGCTATGCATTTTTACACAGTGGCAAAGAAAATTGAGGTCGTCCAATCGCATTGTGAAAACAGGAAAGACGTACACCAGACGTCTCCGACACATCAAGCTCGACCGGATACGGGAATGGGACGAGAATTTCGACAATTTGCTACAGTCAAACTACGGGAAAGCCAAAGTTCGACGAAAGCTAAGTAACGGCGCGCCGGTGTTTGGTGAATACGTGGACGACATGCTCTTTTAATACCTGGAGCGCGAAGGAAGTGCAGAATGAGCCATTAGCAACCGGCCTCTTTCTGAAGAGGCTGTCAAAGTAGCCAACAGCATGCAGTTAGGAAACATCGCGGAATGCTGCGAACTTTTCTTGCAGCCGACTCTGAGGAGTCTTTTGGTGGTTTTGAAAGTGATTAACATAGCAGTGACAAATCTTTGGCCTAATAAAGTCTATGTTCTCAGAAATAAATAAAATATCAAAATCTGTGTGCACTGCGCTTTTCTTTTCTGGTAAAAAAATTTTGTCGTCGCCATCTTGAATTTTGGTGCTGTTCCGGGATAGCGCCCCCCACTTTACAGGTAATTTTGACTTGCGTGCGGGGGTCGCTTGCTCGGAATTTTACGGTAAGTGTTTCTCAACTAATAAAACTGACCATTTTGATTGGAATACTAGGTAGATAGCATATACTACATGCTGTTGAATCGGTGCCCAGAGTTAAAGACTAATGTAGTTCTTGTCTGGCCATTTATGATGTACCAAAAGTGTATTGTCGAATACTGGCTGCAAGCTGTATGTTTGCGGAAAAGAATTCTCGATTTAATCATTCACACACACTTCATTCATATTCCTAGTTAAAGCTGCATTAAAAACAATTGGCTGCATGTTTGGCTATTCTGCCAAACGTGTTTAAATGCAATAGCTTTATAGGGTGGGTGGTGCTCTTGGTTCAAGTGGTGCCTAGCGCAGGATGACCCTTAGTCTTTCAGTGCCTGGGATGGGTAGTGCTCTTGATACAGGTGGTGCTTAGGGCAGGGTATTGTATGGAAACATATTACGTCACACCACTGTCTCTTTGTGACACTGTATGCGCTTCTTTTCAGCATCACTTGGAAACAAAGCCTTTTGCGCTGAATTTTCTGCGGTCACCAAGAGAGGGGAAGCATGCATCTCCAGCCCTTTCCACTCCTTGTTCCGCGTGCTCTTTCTACACCACCTGTTCCTGCTCCTTTCTTTCTTGCCCTTTCCACCCCCTCCCTGCACGCTTTCTCACACCACCTGCTTCTGCTCCTCCCGTTCCTGCGTTCTGGGTTCGTAGCTCAGCAACTGCACATTCGGCTTCCACGCTGATGACCGAGGCTCAATCCCTGGCACCGGTTGCCGTTTTTGTTTCCCAAATTGTTTAGCGGTTACG
Source organism: Ixodes ricinus (assembly GCA_037355805.1). Lineage (NCBI taxonomy): Eukaryota > Metazoa > Arthropoda > Arachnida > Ixodida > Ixodidae > Ixodes > Ixodes ricinus. Next base: position 7,607 of record JAZHYW010043659.1, on the reverse strand, counting down.
GACTGACTGACCAACAAATTTCATGCTTACACTGCTCCCGAGGTTGGTTGGCTCTATAAAGCTGCTGCTTCAAAAAGTGGTCTCTGAGACTGATCGTGAAGAAGACGTAATAGTACTTTGGTCATATGAGTAAGGTCGATATACACAGATTGTGTTGGTTTCAGTCACTTCTTCATTCTCTTGTGACTCCTTTTAATACTTTCTGCGACATCAAATCTCGTGTACACGGTCAGACGGTTACCAACGCACTTCCTGCACTTGGCATAGCAAAGTAACCATCGCTTCACAAATCTCCCCTTTGGCACAGTGGTAAAGCACTGGGCTAGAATTTTGGGGTCTTGAGTGTTATTTTCGTTGGGGGTGCGTTCAGAATTTTCTTCTGTTCTTCTTAGTGCATCACTATTTCTTCACAATTATGTGTTATTTTTTCCCTGAAATTCATGTCGCACCTTTCATAACCGTTTCTCATCGTGTTCCGTCACACCTTCCACAGGAACCTAGCCCTAAAATGCATCCTGCATTTAAGAAACAACTTATAACTTACCTTGATACTTTGTATAAAGCCGACTGACTCAGAACTTGTTGTGGGTTTGTGTCGACCTGTTATGATCTGCTTGAATCAGTTACGTCTGTTTTGCCCATTCGATTTTTGATGTAATCTGTTAGGAAATGAGATGCGAGCACAAGACGCATCCTGTGCCAGTCGGCTTTGTGCAGAAGCATCGAGCTAAGTTATAATTTTTTTTCACCTTCTTCCTTCACTTATGGTGAGGTTTGAGTAATTCGTAACTGACCCATCTTCCTTCTAGGCACCATGTTTTGTGGCCACACAGAGTACAGGGTGTTCTCGAGCGCTATCCGGGCGTAAAAAAGTTTGTAAACATACAAATGAACAGAGTGCATTGAAACTTTCACAAAGATGTGTTTAGGCGGTGCATTCATTATACTCAAATTTACCGAGCATAGATTCTAAGGAAAAAAGTTAAGCCTAAAATAAACTTTTTTTTTTTTCTATGCATCGAGATGAAAACGGCAGAAACCTTCCCGTTGACGCTGCTACTCACAGATGATACCATCACACGCTTGGACCTGCTGACTCTGCTTTTGGGTATTCATCTCAAAGAAGCTTTTACGTTTCTGCTTAATTTGTGCCATCTGTGAGCATCAACCAGAGGGTTTTCGCCGTTTTCCTCCCTGTACACATAGAAAAAAACAGGTATTTTTCATAATTAATTTTTTGTCCTGAAATCTACACTCAGTACTATGATAAATGCACCTTCTAAAGACACCTTTGTGAAAAGTTTCAATCCACTCTGTTCATTGGTTCATTTACTACAAACCTTTTACGCCTGAATAGCGCTCCGAGAACATTCTGTACGCACATTGTAATACCCTTAATGTATCGCGAAATTCGCCAACTGAAAAATTTCGCGAAAATTAAGTGCATGTGAAAATTTCGGTTCTTAAGAGTTTCAATGGAAGCGTCTGGAATTCGCTAAATGTAGTGGCCACGATTATGTCCTCTGTGACCAATTCGCGAAAAATAGGGGTTGCGAAAATAAAGGCTTTTACAGTATGTACCCGCAGGAAAAATATAAGCCGCTCCGGTAGCGCAGTGGTAAAGCATCAGACTAACGAGCGAGAGGTTGTCGGCTCGATTCCCGCCAAGGGACAAGTGATTTTCGCAAAGGAGCCTGTCCGTATTACCAAATTTGCCTTGTTACAACTTTTCGGGATGGTCTAGACTTAGAAGCCAGTCCCATAAAACCCATTCTGCATTAAAGGCAGTATTCGCTTAGATTTGCAGTCGATTTTCAATGCCTCGACGTAGTAACAAAGTTGTTTTGGGGGGGGGTGGGGGCAGCTGTTCCAGAACTGTTGCCTGGCCGAAGGGCCGGAGAGCCCCGTCGGGGAGGCGGAGGGGCCCCAGCCAGCCCCCGTGCGCTGCGAGGTGTCCCAGCACGGCTACATGGATGACCCCATGAACACGGACCACTCGTGGCGAGAGAGTCGAGCTCTGGGAACGTCCACTTCTCCGCCAGGGAGAACCTACAGGACCGGCTGCAGGTGAGCTCACTCACCAATGAAATCCGCACCTTTCGCCACAACGTGAAGACCGCGATAGCTGTGGTTGCGTGTAGTAGTGCACACTTTTATGCAAATCCACTCATTTACTGAATCACACAACATAGATGGCCCCGTGGTCACCGAAAAACTATGCAGGAAAAAGAACAAAACATGAGCCAAGCGTCCCAGCCTAAATCGGGGCAGGTACTGTTACGAGTGGTGGGTGGCTTTAACATCTGATAGTACATGCAAGTTGAGTTCTACGGTGAGAAATGTGTAGTGCCGGCCCCCGCCAACCGTAGAAGACAATGCCGCCTGGCACAGAGCCAAGTGCGCGTGCTTTGCCCGGCGTCGCGGGGCGATGCACACATGGGTGCGCACGAAACCGAGTTTCCTGCCTGGCCCGACACCGGCTCTACGAAAGGCAGCAGGGAAGTTCCTATAACAGCCATCGCTGTAAGATGTCGCAAACAACACGGAGCCTAATCACCCGCGGCAAAGACAGCGGGTTGATAAACAAGGTGAAGCACGGAAGCTTTTTGAAGTCCGGTTGGTCGGCAGTGATGCTTCGGCTTGTAGCAAAAGCCACGGCTTCCTCCTTGAAGCTGGAATAGACATGCCCGATAAATAGCCCTGAGATGGGCCCTCACATCTGCTGCACACTTTCTGATGATGCCTCCCTCACGGTAGGCAGAACAGTTAATGAATCTGTTTTCTGTTTTGTAAGTTTCGTCAAGTTGGTGTACAATTACCTTTCAGCACAGATTATCAACTGAGCATGGAAAAAAATGTAGAAAGGGGTACAGAAGTGTAAGAAAACAGATGGAACTTTTAAGAAGTATTTATTTTGACAGAAAAGCCACCCGCTCCTAACTTGTAGAGAAATATCAAACGTGCCGAACAAAGAGGGCAAAGAAGGATAAGACGCAGTGGCTGATAGCAGTAGGCTCGAAAAATTCCTTGTGGAGGATAGGGAAGAGCCAAGTGGCCAAGAATGGAAATAATCTTTTGTTTTTGTTTTGTTTCTGGACTTAACGGGCCCTAAACAACTTTTTGCGATAGTCTATTTATAATTATACCTCTATGTATGGGCTCTAAGCATCCTAAAAACCAAGCATTACATTCATGCGCGACCGATTTCTCTGTTAAAATCAGTATCCAAAAGATAAATCACCTCAGAAATATTGCAGACTCCAGAGGACGCCGTCACACGAGGGAGGGCAGGGCTCTGCTTTTCCTCGTCCAATGGTGCCATTTCGTGTCAATCTTTTGATACCGATTTTAATAGAAAAATTTGCGAGGCATGAATGTAACGTTTTTTTGTGACCCTTTATGTTTTGAGTTATGTTATGAGTTAAGACCAAACATAGACTATTGGCAGAAACTGGTTTAGTGCCCTCTTTGACCCCTGAAATGGGGAGGGCTCCTAAAGACGCATGACAGTTCTTTGGAACGGAGGGAGCGCACGTTGAAACACGTGGCCATTTGTGATGGAGGATATAGGCGCTGACATCTGTCGAATAAAATACCAAACGCGTTTAAGCTCATTCGTGTTCGCTGGCTGGCGAAACAGTTTAATTGCTTTGGTAGGAAATATTTATTCTTGTTCTCGTTCAGGGATGCTCAGGGGCGGCGCAAAGCTTTGACAAACATGCAAATCATGGCGTTGCTTCAGCAAAGTGACCCCGGACACGTGTACACGCTCAGTGACAGCAAAACCTCTGAAGTATTGACGAGCCAAACCTGAAAATATATTTTTCTCTATACTCCACTTACGAAAACACTAACATTCATGACCTACCTTGCAAAATCAAATGTTTAATTTATTTGCATTCAGCTTTTTAATTCTGTTCCTAAATAACTTTGTGAGGGCATGACAGGCTTCTTTTTTAGAAAATTGGGTTAAAAATTTATAACACTCAAATTAAATTTGATGGATGAGGATATGACCAACAACATAAAATTCAATGTTGCACAAACATATTTCTGAAAAGAAATTAATAAAAAGAGCTCTTCATGCTTTGGGGTGCCTATCTAGGAATGCTTATAATACATTTCACATTCCCACTATGTTTTGCTTTCTCCAGGCCTGGGATAAAGTAAGCATCACATGTTTGCGGTATTTTGAGCCTGATGCAGGCTTGTATTTATTATAAGCAGCCCACTGGCAAGCGCTGGAGAGCAGCCAGCGCTGAGCACGTCACATCCTGTGCAATCGTGATGTAGTTTGTCTCAGGATGAGCAAAGCTGCAGCGTGGCTGACGTCGTCCAGTGAATGCCCTAGCCGTTCCAGCCACCGAAGCGGTCAAGCACAGCGTGTGTTTTTCTCTTTTGGCTTCAAACCTTTCCCTCTTCTTTCACCTCAGACTTGGGTAGTTTCACAACGTGATTGACCAGTCTGCGTTTTCTCAGAAGACGCGCCATTTTTGTTTGCGAAAACCATATTGTGAATTAGTAAAAAAATTATTCTGCTCAAGATATGATGATACAGTAGAACCTCGTTGATACGTTTTGAAGAAACCGCGAGAAAAAACGTATTACCCGGGAAACGTACAATCCAAACTCACCATTTTCAAGCACAAAAAAAAAATAGTTGAGAATTATGGTGAATTCGGGTGGTCGCCTCTCGCCTCTGACCTCGATTCAGCAGAGCGCCCCCTCCTCGCCGCCAGAGCTACTCGGGATCCTTTTCAGCCGATCACAACTGCTGGCTTCAGAGCGCTCCGAGATTCTCAGACCAGTCACGGAATTAAAATTTCTTGACATTGGTAATGCATTAAAAACAACACGATCTTACAGCGTACGGTGGACGATTGAGCAAAATTTACGCTCGCAACGTGATGAAATAACGGTTGTGACGTAAATTGTTTTACGCACCGGCATGTAAAAAAAAAAGAAAACAGCAGTATGCGATTTGATTTTTGCAGAACAGAACGAAAGCCAACGCTTGGAAACAGTTGTCAACTCATCGCGTTTTCGACAGTGAACGCGCTGCGATAGCGGTCATGCGTACGACAGAGCAGGCAAATATAAAATAGTTAATAAACCGCATTTTTCTCACGGCGAAATATCGTGCAAGCATCGCAATGTGACACAAATCACAGTGAATTATATTCGGCTCTCCCTTTATTTTACAACACAAACCTTTGAACGCACTTTAACCAAACCTGAAAATGTCTTGAAGCGACCCCAAAACCCGGTAAAACAGCGGCGAGCTCTGCGAGCTGTTTCGTCGTCGGTTAGGCTTAGCGGATTCACCGCCGTGAGATGAACGATCTCGTGAAAGCACTGGGAATACTTCACACGTCGACTTTTCCTGTTACGGTCGCAAACGAATGTCGTCCCGTCCGTTGTAATCCTCGCACCGTCGAATGCACAAGCACTTTGTTGAACCAGATATCAATCGCCGTCATGCTGGACCCCGCACACCATCACAGACCACCGCCGGCCATCGTCAACAAAACCACGTGATCACCGTCCAAGTACCACGTGACGCCTGCGCCGCTCCGCACTCCGCGGCTACAGACGGAGTACCAGGGAGCGCTCTGAGAGGGAGAGGCGCCCTCGGAATGAACCACCCGATCAGGCGACAGCACTCTCTTTCAACCACCCGATTTCGCGCGCTCTGGAAAGAGCGCTCGAGAGCGCGCAGAAAGAACCACGCGAATTCGCCATTAGATTGAACAGCGTTTAATACAGCGCTTCAATTACCGAAAGCGTCTATCAGCTTCTGCTGGCGAGTGCCAGCAGAATCGTTCTGCGATGGTGTCATGGCTTCGCGAAAGCGCGTTGCTTTCGCGACGCCATCGCAGAACGGAACGAAAAGGGCACGGGCTTCGGCGGAACGCGAAACCGAAGCTGCCAAAGAAAGCTGACAACGCAAAGAAAGAAACAAAGAAATGCCAGATTTGTTCATTTACTACAACCGCGCTACCGCTACTGCTCCCTTGTACGTCACAGTCTAGAGTTACTCTTGCGCACTCTTGCAAACGGTGCTTTCAGCCCTCGGAACAGTGCCTCAAAGAGCTTGCTGGAGTTACCGAGAGCGACCCATAATCACGTGTCTACTTCGGAAACGCTTGAAAAGTCGTAAGCGAACGTACTGCTGCGGTGTTGACAACTGAAGAGAACATGCGCTCGCACGGGCGAACGATCGGTAGACAGCTGTATTTGGGTTTCGATTTTTATGCTGCTGCTTCGGTTGCTCGTTACGACAGCATTCGTGCCACTTTTGCCAGCGGTGGCACTTGACAAGAGGAAAGTGAACGACAGCACCAGATGGACGTGCTGTTGTTACGAGCGGTTAGTACGCCGCCGCCGGAGTTGCAATCGCTTAAAATCCTTTGTTATTATTTCATGGGAAAGATTCTTTGACGAATCGAATGATGAGCTAAGACAGTAAAACCACGCTGTGTTTTCTGTAAACGACCTTAATCACCCGGACGGCTCTCGGAAGTTGCGGAGAACAATAGACGCAGCGGCGGCATTATCAGCGGGCACTGCCAGACCGTTCCGCACGCGCGCGCCATGTATGCCTCGGCGCGCTCGGCGCTCGTTCGTCGAGACCGGATGTTCGGAGCTCCGTTGATTGCCACAAAAACGTATAATCCGATCGACATTTGGCAGAATGTTGAGCGTATTTTCCAGGAAATCGTGTTATCCAGGAACGTATGAACCGAAAAAAAAACAGCGCAGCTCTATGGGACGTTTCCCGTGCTTTCACTCGCGAACGTATGAACCGGGAAATCGTATGAACCGGGAACGTATCAACGAGGTTCTACTGTACGTGCTTAAACACTACATCTTCCAAAATTTTGCATACATATACTAAGCAAAGAAATAGGTCTATAATTGGAAACCCTCCCTTGAATACACCTGCTTTAAAATTGGAATTACCTTTGCATATTTTCCACTTTGAAGGGACAGTGCGGAATGGAGTACTTAGCACTCTATTCCGCATGTCTTTTTAAAAAAAACACTGGGAATGTTATCCGGCCCAACCGCCTGTTTAACGTTAATACTCAAGATGTAATTCACAATACCTTTCCTCCGAAATAGTTACATTCAGTGATTTCATTGCATCTCCCGGACTGCCACAAAAACTGAACAGCGTCCATTGTCTATGCTAAAAACTGACGTAAAATATTTGTTGTAAGTATATCAGAAATATAATAAGCATCGTCCACAATCTCATTGTGAATATTTCATTAATTTCACTTTTTGGTTTTGATGGTGACATAAAGTACCAAAACTTCTCAGGAGAGGATTTGAGAAAGTAGGACATTTTCACATTTAAGGATCTATGTTTTGTTTCTTTAATTTTTCCCTAAAGATCATAGTTCAATTGAACGATAAGGTTGTGATCTTTTGATCGTTTACAAACTCTACGGTGGAGTCTTTTGGCGCAGTTGAATAATTTTTCTGCTAATCCACGGATCTCGCTTTGTATTCATAACCTTCACTTTTTTTGGTACAAACTGTGCAGCTGAAAATGATGCTTTTCACAGAAATTTTAGAAAAAGTTAACATTGCGCTCTGTT
>JAZHYW010043658.1:0-27869 GCA_037355805.1 Ixodes ricinus | reverse complement strand
TCAACTTTCATGTTATTTAGGATAGGTTGTTGAATGTCGTGCTAAGGTTTCACCATCTGGCCTGCACTCTCACTGTTTTCTTTTGGACACTAGTTTCCAATGGGATGCTACCTAAGTTTCTTGCCTATAATTTTTTTACGAACGTGCTTTTACGAAATCCGGGAGTCAAAGCGAGAGCAGGAACCAGCACATCTGAAACCAGGCTGTAACTGTAGATCCACGAGCAGGAGAGCCCAAAGGCCAACTTTGCCGAATTACGAGTATTCAAAATGCAACATTCTTTAGTGTCATCCTGGAAGACCATGCTGTAAAATTAGAGTTCAGCTAAGTTAAAATGCTGATCAAACTTGTCGCCTAGGTTCATCCCTAGGCGAGTCGCCGGAAGCTGCTTGTTCAGCAGGTGACGACAAGCGTGACAAACAGTGTTGCAAGCTGTGTCATGGGCATCGGGAATCTTTGCTTTTCTCTTTTAATTATTTGGACTGAGCTTTACTACTGTTAAACCTCTATATTACAAAGTCGCGAAAATCTGCAATTTACAGTAATCCCTTGTTATATCGAAGTAAACAGGACGGCAGAAAAATTCGATATGAAGGGTAATTCGATAAAAGCGAGGAGCCAAAAACAGCGACAGCAGCCTCGAAGGTGCACGGGAACACTACGGAACACTCTTGACTGCAGATTTAATCAAACGAACCTTGGTTCTGAACATCTCGTGGCAGCTTTACTGAGTAAAATAATATTGAAGTGGAGTTTGCCAATAATTTCATCCGGGCATCAGTTCTCTCCTTGAACTGCTGCAGGCATTGCAAGAACACTGTCACCGCCGCTGCACTCCACTTTGTTTCGAAGCCAAAGTGTGCCCGCGACCCAATAATGGAAGATCGCCAACTGCTTCAGCGCACGTCGACATTTTCTCTCGTGAGCATGTTTGCCGAGCCAGCGCACAATTCCCAGAGCTGCAACCATCTCTAGAGGAGTGTGTGCAAACATGTTGGCAAAGCCACCGAAGATAACTTTGATTCGTTCAGCCCTTGTCGATGTGGACATTCTCGTTGTTGTTGCTGCCACGGATGCTGCGATCATAGACCTTGCGTGCGTGCAGCCAAGGTAAGCGCGAAGCAACGTCGGAGAGGCACCTGGGAAACACCTAAAACTGCAGAGACGCGAAACATCCAGCGGCTGCTTTGAATCAAAGTGGAGTGCAGCGGTGGTGACAGTGTTCTTGTGATGCCTGGAGAAGTTTGAGAACTGGTGCCCGGATGAAATTATTGGCAAACTCCACTTAATTATTTTTTCACTCGGTAAAGCTGCTGCGAGATGTTCATAACCAAGATTTGTTTGATTAAATATACGGTCAGAGTGTTCTGCAGTGTTCTCGTTCACCTTCAAGGCAGCTAGCACAGTTATTTTGGCTCTTTTGCTTTTATCGAATTATCACTTACCGTATTTACTCGCATATGAACACACTTTTTTTCCGAAAAATTGCCACATACCGTATTTACTCGCAGAATGAACGGACTTTTTTTTCCGAAAAATCGATGCAAAGTTGGGAGGGGGCATTCATTACGCGAAGTAAAATTTTTCCGTCCGTATTTACTCGCATAATGAATGGACCTTTTATTCCGAAAAATCAATGTAACTTCTTATCTCTGCGCGCCCTGCGCGACTCCAAAACCAAACAGATATGCAAAAAAAAAAAAAAAAGCTCCTCTATGTTTTTTTTTCTTGCTTCCGTTCTTTTTCTTTTGCACGCTTTGTTTAGGCGAGGGTTTCTCCGTTTTTCTTTCTTATCGGAGTCGCGCGCGGCGCGCGACTCCAAAACCAAACTGCGGTGCAGAAAACAAAAAGAAGAAAAAAACTCCTCTTTATGTTTTCTTCTTTTCTCTTGGTTCCGTGTTTTTTGTTTTTTTTTGCCGCCTTTAGCAAGCTGTTTTGTTTGCCCACTCCCATGCATTCGCGACCTCGCTGCACCAGAATAGAAAAGTGCATTCATTTTGCGCGCGTGGGGGAGGGGGTCAAAATTTTGACCTCCGAGTTAAGGGGTGCGTTTAATACGCAAGTGAAAAAAAAGTCGAAATTTTGAGAGCCGACTTGGCGGGTGCGTTCATTGTGCGAGTAAATACGGTATTTAGGGGTGCGTTCATTATGCGGGGTAATAGTTTTGCATTTACACACTTTGCAGAAATGTCATTTTTGGTACCAATATGACAAGGCAGGGTACTGTGGCCCGTCTCCACTGACAAAGGTGCACCCATGGCTGGTCGTGGGCACGCCACAGTAATCATGTTCTATAAATTGCAAACCTTTTTAGGGCGCTTTTGGCATGCCTTTTTCCAAAGAAAAGCGCCCTAAAAGCTCACTCAGCATGGGGAGCGACGCGACCGTTCTTAGGCCTAACCACTCTCACGATATCACTGTCCGAAAGCGGATCACAGACGACGGCGTGTTTGTTGACATCAATTCATCCGATGGACGAAGCACACCTGGGGCAGGGCAATTCCTCGACCCCAGCTTTGGTAGGAATGCGCGCCACTTGGTTTCGCAGTTGATCACTTCCGCAACCACGCATTTGCAGCCATTATGAGAGCAGCTTGGCCTGGCCGCTTGGCGCAAAAGAAAATTGGCTTCAATTTTCGGGGAGCTGAAAATTAAAAGTGTGTTTATTACGCGAGAATAAGAAAAACAAGTTCAAGTATTGATGCTTGTTGGGGGGTGCATTCATTATGCGAGTAAATACGGTATATAAAGTTTTTTTGCCGTCCCGTTGACTTCGTTATAACGAGGGATTATTGTACATGGGGTTCTAAGGACATAAAGTTGTGAAAAGTGTGGCATTAAATCTGAGATTTCGTTGAATCAAAGTTTTTTACAATGAGGTTCAGTTGTATTGTCTCCACAGGAGAGACTGTTGGTGGTGTCAGTGATGTTGGCGCATTCTGCATGTGCGCTACGCGAGCGGCATTTGACAATTTGTTGGGTTTGAATCGGGCCCGAACGGTGTTGTAGAACCATACATTGTTTGTGCCATAGCATCTATGGAGCAGAATTGCAGGCATCTGCAACGTCTAGTATTGTGCGACGGTGCAACTCGTATCCGGCGATTGGCCGATCATACAGTGGCACAAGACGTCGTGTCAGTGGACGCTCAAACTATTAGATGGACGGCGCCAAACAAATTCCCGACCGATGCCACGTGCCTACCTGACATTGCAGCTTCCCGCTTGAGGGTTACAAACGAAACTCGCGTTTATAGGCTGGCACTGGTTTGATGATGAATGTCCAGATAAATTTGAATATCTAAATGTAGATAGGACTGGGTATAATATTCCAATCTGATATAAATTAAAGAGAAAAACTTAACTCGACAGAAACTGTCTTTCTCATTTCGGTAAAGACATTATCACAAAGGCCAGCTTGAAGGTTAATCAGTGACAGAGGGTTGTTTCTGTGCAGCCTCCAAATGGGCGGTTCCGGCCGCCCGGTGCCCTCGCTCTCGTGGAACTGCGTCTTCACCAACCCGGCCGGTGTGAGCATCAACCGCCAGTCCTGGATGTTGGACCAGGATGGCGGTCCCGTCGCCTACAAGCTGGATGCCACCGGAGTGCCCATGTGCGGCCCTTTCTTTACCTTTATGGGCCGAGTCCAGAAGCATCCCGAAAAGTTGTTACGAGGGAACACGGCTGTATGACAATCACGTTGTTGGTACCACTCTCAGTCACGTGACGTGACGTCAGGTCACGTGGCGTCACTGTTATGTCGTGGCATCACATGACGCAGTGTCACGGACCGAGGTCGGGGGGTCAATGTCACATAATCACCGTGCGCTAAACTTAGCGCACGGTGATCAAACCCGATTACAACGAACTCGTGTACATTGAATTAACCCCTATATCGAACACGCGAAAATGTCTTATCAGCATGCATGCGAAATATATCTCGCATGACGAACTACACAATGGATATATCGAATTTCCGGTGCCTACGATCACCAGCGAACACGTGAGCTCCGGCACTTCCGGCGTTCAGCTTCCCGCAATGCAGACAGAGGTTTTTCCTTGTCCGTCATGAATCCTCCACTTAATTATGCTTAGTCACGCCCAGAGCCATATATTGGGAGAGTCCAAAGGCGCCAGAGAGGGAGAAGTGGAAGAGAGGGAGGAGAGCGCCGAAGAAGCGGAGAGGAAGGCCTCCATGCGTGAGTGATGCCCATAGAGCATCACCCATGCATAGAGGCCCATTTCAAAGCTCCTGCGGAGCTCTCGCACTCACTGCATCGTCTTGTAGGTAGTTTGAAGAGTGCGGTTTCGGTTTCTGTGTTTCTCTTCCTCTCTATGCACGTCAGCGATTTTCATGCCTAGTGTGAAAGTAGCAGCTGTGACCGCCTTTACGGGTCAAGCCCACGCTCACAAGTGCAGCAATTTTCTCAAATCCTTTGTTTGTTTTCTAGACTTGAATAGCAGCAGTGGGTCTGATGATGAAGCCAGATCATCATATTTTAGTTTTCATGACCTGTGCTTGATCACATTAAGAAAGTGCTTAGCGCAATGGTATGTCATAATAAGGTTTTTTGTGCGACTCTGTGGAAACAGGGTTTTTTGTTGTTGAAATAGAAAACAGTTGGTGTATTTGAAAATGTTTTTCCCCCTTTTTGCTTTCGAGATGTAGCCATATCTTTACTCGGTTTTCACTTATGTTTTGAAAACAAGTGTTACTGACGAATTCAATATTGTGTTTGAATTTAAGTCTGCTTTGTTGCTTGCGTCATTCAGAAGCCCATTTATTTAGCTTTGGTTCTATGTGCGGCATCATATTGTAAACTTTATAGTTTCATCTGGAAAAAAAAAATGTAACAAAAAGCCCCGCAAAACAGGTATTTTCCCCATAGTCAGGAAAGAGTTAACAATCAATGAAAAATTTTGACCTGTTCCTGAGTTCACAATTGGGCAGTATATTTTGGCAAGAACTTCTCACATACTCATGAATGGTAGAGAGAGGTCTTGCGGCCTTAATGTGCTTGACCCAAGCACTTCGTTATCGACCGGTGAATTTTGGCATGTGTAGGAAGCAAGGTGACTTGAAATTAACAAAGGAAGCATGTGTCGTCGATTACTTCCTTCGTGAAATAGTAGACGTTCAAAATTTAGTGTGCATCCGACATCACTTCGCCACGACACACATTTCGTAGCAGACAATCCAGCTTTTTACTGTTCTGCGTCTTCGTGCTTTATTTTTGTATGCAAACGACATCTTGTCACAGACAAACTCCGTTCTTCGCTCGCGTCAGCAAACAAACTGTCTGCTAGCGATATGTTAGCTCACTTCGTGAGAGCCAAAGTAATATTTTCGCTCTTGCTGTTATGGCGGGCCAAATGCGCCCCTGGTGAGCATGCGAGTCTTCTTCCAGGAACCCCGTGGGGCGCTGCTGGGCTCCGGGACGTGGGGCCTTGCCCCGATGGGGACCAAACCACTACGTGCTCTTTATCATCACCAGGTGATTCACTCTTGCTTTTTGTAGCCTTTGGGTGAATCGTTTACTTTTGTGGTTATGGAAGGGCTGTATGACCCTTCCATAACCACAAAAGCAGCACATGACGATGTGTTAGCCCCAGGTTTGTCTGTCCCATCTCGCGAATACGGCCTCCATACAACAGACGTCCTTGGTGGGGTGTTTGCTGCCCAACCCCTAGTTCTGACCCTGGGCTATAAACGTTGGGTAATTATGGGTGTGTTCAGATAAGATCAAACATGGGAGTCCGGTTTTCATTTCTTTTTTATGTGTTATAAGTTTTGTCTGTCCTTCCTTTATGTTATGCCTTCTTCAAATGTGTTCCTGCTCTCGAGAGTGCACAAACCTATACCCTCCCCCCCCCACCCCCCTTTTCTTGTCTTGTCAACTCCGCCGCATTCATAATCTACATAGATTGTCGTCAACTTATGTTATTTAGTCCCTTTGTAGACTCGTGTGGTCTGGTGGTTTGTTGGTCAGGGGAGTTCCCTCCCCAATATGTAAAAAAACTAAATAAAAAATGTTTTCTAAAAAACAAATCTTAAAAGAAAAAAACAAAAACATGACTGCCCTAAAATGGCAACGCTGTTTTGGGGCTTTGTGGGTTCTGTCAAGTTTGACTGCATATTAGTGGTGCAAAACTATCGATAGTACTATCGATAGTATCGATGGTCGCCAGAAATCTATCGACAGTAAAAAAAACCATCGATAGTACTATCGATAGTCGACTGTTGATAGTCGACTGTTGATAGTCGACTATTGTAAACCTATCGATGGTACTATCGATAGCCGACTATCGATAGTTGACTATAGAAAAACTATCGATAGTACTATTGATAGTCGACTATCGATAAAATCTGCATCGATAGTTCTAGGACACTATTGATAGTTTTGGAAAAACTATCGATAGTCATGATTTACTGATAGTTTTGCATCACTACTGCATGTAGTAGGCAAACTAAAAATACCAAGAAACTGAATAATTTTCAAGAAGCAGTGAACAATAGTTATACTACCTTTATTCTTGAATGTTTGCAGAATTCTAGAAATTATATATTGCATGTAAAACATTCACAAATTTGGCTGCTTTAACATTTTGACCCCATTTTTGTGACTCATGTCATTATGTGTTAAGAATATTAAACTGAAAATTTTTTAATATGTCCTTCATAAAAGTGTCTTTTATCGAAAAATAAATTGCTGTTCTAGTTTGTAATTCTAATTATTTACCGCACTTCAAAGATATCCAAAATTGAAAAGTTTTGCCATTTCAACGTGCAATTAAAAAAGACATCTTCAATATTCCTAAAATTTTTTAGGAATCACTCTCCTATAAATCCTTGCAATATTCCATTAAAAACATGTTGCATCATCTTGTCTCCGCAAAAATACAGCACTTTGAAATGTACCTCCCCACGTGGACATTTTTGCCTCAAGGCCACAACCACAGTTGCCGCCTTCCTATATTTTGCTTAGAACTTTTCACAATGTCCTGATTTTCTACTGGTGCACTAGGTCGAATTATACATCTGGACCGCTCTAAATACATCTATGAAGTGCGTGTAGCTCAAAACAGCAGTTCAAAGCATCGAAGATGCGAACTAAGACGAGCCCGCCCTTCGTGCTTAATTGTTGCATAGGCCACTGCACGATCGCACAAACTTAAACACAAATCCCCAGCACGAAACGATGTACAACACCTTGGTTTGTGCAGTAAGAACTGAACATAACACCTCTGTGGGATTGAGGATCAGCACTTTTATTACCTTTTAGGCAACTGTTTTAATGAATTCACTCCGCTGACACCTTGGCTTGTCCGCTCATCCCGGCTGTCTCTTGCTGCATCTTCTGTCATTGTTATAAAATAAATAAAAATACATTGGCACTCAACATGTTCAAGCAAGCGGTTATGGTATATACAGTCAAACCCACTTATAACGAACGCGATAGTTCCGCGAAAAGTGGTCGTTTTATCAGTAGTTCGTTATATCTGGACTTACCTTTAAAACATTATAAATAAGGATGATGAAGCTGGTATATGTAGTTTCACTCTGCCAGCTCTTTATTTAAAGTAACTGTTTGCAAGATTCTAACGCGCCCCTAATTCTAACGCGCAGGCAGATTTAGCTTTCAGAAAATCAAAAAGTAAATTACTGCCGATTCTACCACACAAGTAAAACAATGAAGATTGACCACATACCTCATAGAACAAATTTTATAAAACGCACGCCAACACAAAAAAAAAAAAAAATGCCGTGCACTAGTCGGACGATGGTTCTTCGCTGTCCACAGAGGTAATTAATACTTGCTTAGGTCTAAAGCGTTTTAAGTGCCGCGCTTCCTGCGCATGTACGAGTCCGCGGCCGTCGCCTCTGGCAGGGTCGTCTTTCAAACAACACTTTGCGAGCTCGTCGGGTATCTTTTTCCGCCAGCGTGATGCCCTTTCGTTTAAATAAAGCCTCATAGTGTTTCTTCTTTCTTTTTTTTTTTTCACTTTAAACCGACAGACACGAGTCCGCAGACGGTTCACTTTAACGCGAGAGAATGTGCGTGATACCGATACCAAAATGGCGAAAGTAAACAAACGGTCACGATGGTGATGGGGCTAGCCACCTTACACCGAGCATTGAGTTTTTCTTGAGTTGAATACAGAGTTTGCAAACATAGAACGAACGAACACAGCACAGCGTGGTTGACTTCCTCCTTTGCCTTTTCTTCTCCTTCCCGCGTACGCACAATCGGCAGACTACGCGACCCGGGAGAGCGTTTTTACTTTTGTAGTTTTGTTTCCTCCCCTGCTGCGCGGCTGTGGAAATGACCTTGAGCGTCTCCCGAAGCGCCGCGCCCAAAATGTAGCTCTTTTACTTTTTTTTTTTTCTTTTTCGCGCGCGAGGTTTTTTTTTTTTTTTCCCTTTTCGAAATCTAGCTTTTTTTACTTTTTTTTTCTTTTTGCGCGCGAGATTTTTTTTTTTTCTTCCAGAAGCGGACTTTGTGTTCGTTGTAACAGTATGATGCTTTGAAAAACGGTCGTTTTATCTGGACCAATTTTAATGGGTAAGGCCTTGAACTTGTATATTTTCTGAAAGCTGGTCGTTATAACCGATAGGTCGTTATATGTGGGATCGTTATAAGTGGGTTTGACTGTATTGCTAGTATCCGGCAGCGATGCTCAGGTACATACCGCGACTACGTGTATAAGAACTGTCGTACGATGTCCAACCGCCGAACGCCGAGGCCCCTCGGCCCCGCTCGTATGCATCAAGTTTCGTTCACAGGGAACGACTGTTACCAGGGCCTTGAGACTCTCGCAAACCTACGACGCTGCAGCGTGCACCTTGCTGCACCGTTCTGTTATGGATTAAATAAACGCATTTACCCGGAGTATGTGAAATTGGCGACGAGGAAGCTAGAAGGACTGGCGACACCGCTCATCACGGACCAATTTTTAAAATTTTTCGTACATATATACAAACTCACGAAATGGTAAATGTTGTTGCGAGTTGGAAGTTTTGTCTGTCCGTCCTTTATGTTATCTCTTGCTGAAATGTGTTCCTACGCTCAGGGTGTGCAAATTTATGCCCCCCTTTCCTTGTCTTGTTTAACTCCGCCGCCATTCAAAATCTACATCGATTATCGTAAACTTGTGTTATTGATTCCCTTCGTGTATACTCATGTGGGTCTGTGGTTTGTTGGTCAGGGAGTTTCCCTTGAGCAATGAGCGCCAATATTTGTTTATGTAAAAATAAATAAAATCTCTACCAGCCCGGCTCTTCCAGCACCATCCGTTTACCTAGACATACAACATCCTAAGGCGAGTTTTTTTTTTTTCTTTTTTGTTTGTTTGTAGGTGGGAGCTTCTTGTGTTACATATATGTTGTTTTCTTTCTATCAAGCCTTGTGTCTCGTGCAGGGGGTTGTGTTTCAGTTTGTGCGACCGTGCAGTGGCCTATGCAACAATTAAGCACGAAGGGCGGGCTCGTTATAGTTCGCATCTTTGATGCTTCGAACTGCTGTCCTGAGGTTTCGTGTAGTTCATAGATGTATTTAGAACAGTACAGATGTATAATTCGGACGTGTGCGCCTGTAAAAAATAGGACATTGTGAGGTTCTAAATAAAAAAATCATTGAGCCTTTCCACTCTGGTGAAGAAGGTAGACCAGCGTAGCTGTACAATGGAAAGTAATGGCCGGCTGCAAGTCGGCAAGCCAGAGTGGAAAGGCTGCCGCCATCGGCGGCAACCAGATACGTGGCTTGCCGCTGTCGCTCATAGATGGCGGTAGGTGTCCAGAGTTCGGTGTCTTTCATTTCTTTGTGGGGGACACGGTCCTGGGGAAACTAGCCCTGAACAGCTCCTCTGTAAAGAAGGCTCGAGGTACACCTGAGCACTCTTATGAGTTGTGAATGCGAAAGCATGCACGTCGCTCTTCCAAAACTTTTCAATTTCGGATATGTTTGAAGTGCTGTAAATAATTTGAATTAAAACTAGAGCAGCAATTTATTTTTCGTTATGGGACAGTTTCATAAAGGATATACGAAAAAGTTTCAGTTTAATACTCCACATTACAAGATGGTGAGTCACAAAAATGGGGTCAAAACGTTAAAGCAGCCCAATTTGCGAATTCCTTATGTGCGATACATAATTCTAGAATTTGTAAACATTCCAATACAGTAACTTTAATTCACTGATTCTTGAAAAATATTAAGTTTTTTGGTATTTTTAGTTTGCCTATTACATGGAGTCAAACTTGACAGAACTAACAAAGCCCGGAAAACGGCGTTGTCAGTCTTGGGGCAGTCAGGTTTTTTTCTTTAGAGATATTTGTTTTTTTGAGAAAACATTTGTGATTTCGTTTTTTCCACATATTGGGGAGCAACATATAAAAATATGAAGGAAAACAAAATTGCAAACTGGACTCGCATGGTCAATTTTGTCTGAACACACCAGGATGTATTTCACTTGCAAGAATTGAGTACCATTTGCAAATTTAATATGCCTAACACTGTCTGTTTAAAAGTTTTGGCGGGGCTTGGCGTTAATCATAGCTACTCGTGCTTGTTAAAGAACCACTTTAAATACTTTTTACGACTTTCTTTTTTTTTATTTGTATTTTTTGGAGCTTATTAGATCAAATTTCATAGTTTTATGCACAGTAAAAAGGGTAATCGAAATAACTTTGTTTTAGTATTACTGTTTTTTTACCTACATTTATGCTGTCCCATCATTCTTACTGGGAGATCTGCTCATCTTTTATTGTGAAAGCATTAACTGTATCACGGAGCTGAGCCGACATCATCAGCTTTCAAACCGCTACCAAATGGCACCTAAATCCTTTCTCCAAGTCAAGCCAGCTCCCAGCTATGAAACCACGCGCAAAGCTAGCTAACGGCACCTTTTACACTTCAGTCCCATTGCTAGCGTATACCACGAGGCTCCCACTTCGCCGGACACGCGAGCGCCATGAGGTGGACGGGTTGCTGAAACTGACCCTGCACGCCAGTTTCAACGATTGCACACCCATGGCGCTAGTGCGTGTCCGTCAGCATGCCAACACGCCGGAGGAAGTATGATGTACATGCTTTCACATTCACAACTCATAAGAAGTGCTTAGGGTGTACTCCGAGCCTTTTTGTTTCAATGTTGCAAACATTTTCTCTGATAAAATAAGTTGGGCTAATTATTAGAGTTGCTATAGACTCTTTTCTTCGCAAACGCGACCATGCGGTGCTGCAGTCTTTGACGTCCCAGAACTTCTGGCTCATAAAAATAATGAACAAAGCCCACCTCAACATCGCTGACTTGAAGCGTCGAAACATTTAACCACCAATTCTCCAGGCGAATACAAAAAAAAACCAAGAAGCACGAGATCTGTTCAAACTTTAATGCTAAAGCATTAACTGTCTCATGGAGCGAGCCGACGTTATCAGTTTGAAGTGCGAAAACGGCTCCTAGTTTCCGCGATCCCAATGTTCCATTGGCTGGCGCGCGTCAACGGAGCCTCCGAGATCCCGCCGCAAGGCGGCACTAGTACGCAGTAGACGACAAAGGGAACGGACGAGCGGCTTGCATGTAGTGATGGACCGAATCTGCCGAACTTCAGATTCGGCAAAGTTCGGCAAATGCCGAACTTTTGAAGGAAAGTTCGGCAAAGATTCGGCAAAAATTCGGCAAATGTCTGCGCACGCGCGAGAACGCTACCGGGCCGTGGATTGCAAATGGACGCCGTGCAGTCGGTGCAGTCGTGAGGTTATATCGTGCAGTGCACGGTGGTGCAGCGTAGTACAACCAACTCAAGCTCATTGAGTACAACCAGTGGTTACGGCGAGGTGTGGAGTGAGTAGGCAACACGGTAATTGTGTTTGTGAGCGAGTGTGGTTCTCTTCAATATTTTCTGCCTCAAGAGTAGAAGATCGACCAGTAATTTACGCAGTCCACTGCGAAAGTAAAAAATGATGCGGTACATTCTGCATGACGGGATTTTAATTTGACATTTCCACTTGATATATTTGCTAGTATCCGGCGGCGCGCTCAGCTACATACCGCGACTACGCGTATAAGAACTATCGTGCGAAGTCCAACCGCCGACCAAGGCCCGCTCGCACGGATCAAGTTTCGTTCACGGAGACGGCTGTTACCGCGGGCGCCTCCTCAGACTCACTCAACCTACGACGCAGCGTGCATCGCGCTGCGCCGTTCTGTTACGGTTTAAATAAACGCATTACCCTGAGTATGTGAAACCACTGATGCAACGAGGTAGTTGAAACATTGGCCGACAATTACTTTAAAGCACTCGTCGCAATTATAACAATTCTGTTTTCGGCTCAGAAGTAGTGTGTGCCGCTGCGCTGCGCACTCTGCGCGAGTGTGTGGGCCGCCCTTAATTTGCGAGTCCAATGGCCATATTTTGTCCTTCCTGTGTTCGTCCGCGTCTTAAACGTCGAACTGTTGTGTGTTGTGTCTATTCATTAACTCACGGAAAGTTGGTTGGCAGGCGCCTCAGCGTACGGGTTTGTAACCTTTCTGTCAGCCGCGCACGCTTCCCGTGTTTTACTATTTTGTGCAAATAAAGATTGATTGGTTGATTGATTGTTTTTTCAACCAGCGTTATTTCGCGATTTTCCTGTATCTTCATAAAACTAAACACAGAACTATAATGCTCGACGTTGCGCATCCGACGTCTTTAACTTTCCCTATCTTTCTAAACGTTCGTGTTTGTCCTAACACCAGAAACTGGCATTTTAAACGTTAAAAACGACACGTTGCTAATATGGGACGCACACTTTCATGCAAAGCTGACGTCAAGTGACTCAAATCGAAGAACATGCATATTTACAATAATAATATTAACTTTTCTGGTGAAGGCTCAGCAACCGTTGCATTCGTTTTCGCGCACAGAACGGTAAGTCACAGAGAAAGCAAGAACGCAGCGTTATTGCCCTCATTTTAACACTGTACACACAGCAGGGTTGCGCTAATAATGCCTCGAAACCGAAACTCTCGTAGCGTGATTCGTGACTGCCACCGCTGCCACCCAACCTCGTTGTCACGCCACTTCTGCTAGAAGTCACTCTAAAATTGCCAGTAAACACATAAAAACGACACCGATACAATTATCTTGTAGATTATCACCTTACTTAGCAATAACTGTGTCAATATGCATTACATGTTGCATTTAAGTTAGGAAAAAAACAACATAAAACCTTTTTTCGCCAGAAAAAACTAAATTTCAATGTAAGTCTGGTAACAATGTATTTTTGCCGAATCTTTGCCGAATCTCTTGAAAAATTCGGCAAAAGTTCGGCTCTGCCGAATCCCGAGATTCGGCGCCGAACTTTCGATTCGGCAAAAGTTCGGCCCATCACTACTTGCATGCTTTCGCATTCACAACTCATTAGGAATGCTTACGTGTACCTCAAGCTTTTTCCTAATACTCTTGTAAACCAACTTGTGTCCTCCAAGACGTTAAATCGTACAGCCGAAGGCCCTGCTACATCTCCAACTTCGTTGTCCCTGTAGCATTTATGCTTTCTAGCACTGGTGACATATCAAGCTCGACAGGCTTGCGAAGATGGAACGACCGGATGTCGCTTGAGGCGCATGCAGCGGTCCATGTTTGTGAGCTGTGAAAGGGTCTATAGACGTTTTCTAACTGGAGGTTCAAAGATTAAGCCATGAGCCTCAGTAAGTTCGCTTTAATTTGTTCGGAAATTTGGTTCCATTCAATCCCAAGTTTGTTAAGCTCGCAAGTTTGACTAATCTCAATCTTTTGGGGATTGCCTGATTTAATAGTTATATTTATGTTGTAAATATAACTTAAATGTCTCGTAAATATAATGTTGTAAATATAATATCAAATCACTTGCAATATTTATTTATATCTATATGTGATTGATTGACCAATTGATCTGAGTTTATTGATATAAAAATGGGTTAGCTTCGATGCATTAATATCAAAGTGCATCTAGTGAAACATAGTTAACTCAATGTTGGCTTGTTAAGTGGTTTACTGGAGCCTTTTCATCAAGAAGGATGATCGGTCACTTACTTCATGCGGGAGGGAGGAATGCGTACACTTTTCTACTCTTGCTTGCTTTATAACTCCCAGAGTGATGCTAGTTACTGGAACCTCAAAGAGGCCCTGCAAGGACTTTTTGACTGGTTTTTAATTTGCACCGAACCTGAGCGCAGCTGAACGTAGTAGCTTAATGAAACTATTCTTTTCTCGAATTTTGCTTTATTTTAAAAGTTATAGGCAAATTAAATTTACAAAAACAAGCAAAAAATAACCTCCTTCATGACGTCCTTGGTCGCTCGCTTGAGTGGCCGTGAACTAGAGGAGGTGTAGTGAGCTAGGCGAGCGCTCACGGCTGCCGCGCTCCGTGTCAACGGCTCAAGAGGGCGCTGCTAAAGCATGTTCTGGCTAGGCTGTTTGAAGCGGGCAGCCAAGGGCGGCTCGCATTGCATTTGCAGCGCGATTAAACACTAATTCGGCATGACACTTCATTTGCCACAAACGACAGCAAACACGGGGTAAAGATCAGTTCAGAACAGGAGCCACTTTGCGGTGCCATACCGCCAAACAGCCAAACCGCAAGCCAAACCTCTCGCCAAAGGTCTTCGGATTGCTCAGAACCGGTCGGATCCTCGAGCACGTAGACGACCGCAGCGCCACCGCTTGCATCCGGGACATTTCTACGCTCGCCGCTCGTCGGTGCCTGATCCCACTACCCCTTTCTAGCATGCGCCGCCTTTTCCACCGCTTAGTGGCGGGTATGTCGACAGGTCATTTTTTTGTTTCCTGCACTTTATAAACTGCATGTGTTTCTTTTCTTATCTAAAATACTGAACAAAAACTACTTTCATAAATAATTGAAACGGTTCGCGCCACTTATATTTTGCATTTCGACTAAAAAAGAAGCTTTTAGCGGCTCTCACCACTAATAAGCCCAGGACCTAAGATGTCACATATTGCGCGCTTTCGGCACCGCGGGTCGCCCTCGTGGGTGGAGGAGGTTTCTGCGTCGTCCGGTTAAAATATGACGCACTGATATTTAGTTACTCTCTCCGTGCCCTCTGGCTTGCCCGAACCTCAAGAGGTGTGGAAACCGCAAAAAAGGCAGACGCTTAAATATGCTCACGAAATCTGCAGTGGACCGCAGCAAAACTCGGGAGATTTCCGACAAATATTTTCTGTTATGAACTACTGACAAGAAACAATAACCGATATTTAATTGTGAAGCTTCTAGTCATGAAAGAAATACTGCATCAGTTTGCTTTTTGTTTGGAGCATGGAGGCACCAATGCCTCACCCCTTTCTTATAGCTGTTCCTTTCTACCGATTCCTTCCCTTACGCAAAACGATGTCCTAAAAATGTTGCGCAGCAGTTGAGTATTTCAATTTGTAACAGAACTATACTTTTACATGTTATCCTTCTGTTGGTGTTCACCGAACCGTTTTGTTTCCAGCCTCAGTCGTAAACCGTTGAACCCAAATGGGTTCAACGTTTAATGATCTTTTCAATGCTCGTGGGTTCAACATAAAAGTTGAATCCACTCGGGTTTGAGTGGCCAGCTTGGTGGCTCCGACCGAGGCAAAGCACCGGCCTACAAGATTCCCAGATGGCGGGTTCGAATCCCTGCTGAGGACCCCGTAATCTGACAGAGGCTCATTGCGGAGAAGGTGTACGTGCAACCGAGATTTTGACGTGCGACCGAGATTTCGATTGCAATTCAAAAGATTCCAAGATGGTCGAAATTAATCCTTAGTCCTCCGCTGGGGCGTGCCAGATGCCCTTCGTTGGTTTGGCACGTAAAACTCCCAAATAAAACTTTTGGGTTTGAGCATTGAAATGACAAAGTTCCGCCTTGAAAGCCAGTGCCGTGCCTGTCAGAACCGCAGTTTCTGTGGCGGTTCCATTCTCGTCAACCACATGAAATGAAGCGCTCGGTGCCCCACCTTTTCCTGTTGCCCCGTGACCGAGAAGCGTGCCAGAAGTGAATCGGTCAAAACCAAGCTTCTGTAGGTGGTTATTTCTTGTGCCACGTCCAGCGAAGAGTGATAGAGACCGCTGGGGCTGCGTGTTTGAGGAGTGCCGTGTCTGCAGGTGGCAGAGGGCCAAGGTGCACCTGGTGGGAGGCCGGGGCCTGGAGATCGTTCTCATGCGCATCATGCGCACCGACCAGTTCAGCCTGCCCGGGGTCAGTCTTTGCTCCTCGATTTCGGGGGGGCCACTGCTGGGTGCCTCGCTTAAAGTACCGGGTGTCTGGAAGAAAAGATAGCATAGTTTTTCTCACTGCGAGAAGAAACCGTGCATCATCAAATGCTCGGTTTCCACCTATCTGTAGTGCTAGTGGTCCGTACCAGGTGCCAAAGTTTCGGAGCTTGCCGATACCCCTTTTCTCGTAGCAGATGCAGTTCCTCACCCAGATATATTTGTGGGCTTCGTTGCCTACCATTTTGTAAATAAAAATTAAAAAAAAAACATTATGTTCTTTGGAATTGCACCAACGGTTAGTTTTGACACCTTGGTACCTGGTCCCGACTGCTAGTGCTACGTTTGGGCAGAGGCTCAGCACACGGTGACCCATGGTCTACTTTTGCAATGAGAAAAATATGGTTATCTTTTCTTCCAGACACGTTTCCAAAATGTGGCAAATCTGTGACCTGGGGCACCTTTCATACAGTGCTGAATGCAGAGGTCATGTGATAAATTTGTAGGTTCTCAAGCTGTGTTCCTATGAACACAGGGGTTCACCCAAGTTCCCTCAGTTGTTCCTTGAGCTCCCGAATTTCCGTCCCTTCCTCTAATAAAGTGTTCCTCCAGTTTAAGCAGTATTTTAGATCTAAGCCATCCATTCCATGCCAAACACTCCTTAGTATACTGTGTGCATTATTGTTTATAAATTCTGTAGGCTTTTGCACTGCTTCATTGCACCAAGACTGTGACATGTGTTCCTTAGCTTTTTTGTTTCTTAAAGTTTTCCATATTGCGTTAACCATAGTGCATAAATTACCGTAGAATTTGCATGAACTATAAGTCGCTGCAAAATGCTAGGTTGTCTACGGCATTTCCGAAGCAGAACGAATTGTGATGCGGAGCGTGACATCAAGTGCATGGACTGATGTGGAACCACCTCTATATGAGATTAGAGTACGATTAAAACTTGAAATAATATTATTTTACTGGCTGCCAATCTTTTCACACCCTTAATTTATTCTCTCTTTCTAAAACTTTACTGGTTGCTCAGAGTTTGTTTTACTGTAAAGTGACTATTCTTATATTATTCCTACATTGCTTACTCAGAACGAGGAACTCTTGAGAAATTACAGGTTCTGAGTTTGTCAAAACATTAGCATACTCTTTCTTTCTTTCTTTCTTTTTCTTTTTTACTCTGAGGTTTAAGGCAGAAGTTGATAGAAATTGTGATCATTGAAGTGAGCTGGTGTTCCCCATATCTCAGGTTGTGTGATAGGGCTTGTGTTCTCTCTGGCTTGTCAGGACTTTGTCCCAGGGGAGCGCAAGTATGACATGCTGAAGCTGCTCTTCAAACCTGACGACCTGACCACATGCGACACCACTGATGACGTCAAGCTGGTGAGTAGGAGAAGCCATCTTGAAGGGGTCTTAAATTCGTGGTGTCAAGAAAATGTAATTTTTTGCAAAAAGCCGTTTTTAAGTTTAATTTTTTAGATCAATATTTGAACCATAATAGCTATTAGTAGCACCTATGTGGGCTGAATTTATATCAGTGTTGATGCTAAGACGGTGCTTTCTCAAAAACCCAAATTTAGGACTCTGTGAATGCGTTGGAGGATAAGCTGGCCAAGCTCTTTTCTTTATTTACAGCTCCGGTTTTTTGTTATGAATGCAAGTATATGTTATACCATAAAATTCGGAGCAAGCGCCCCCCACCCGAGCAAGAGCCCCCCCCCAACTTCACCGCTAATTTCACATTTCCGCGCCGTTCCGGGAAAGCGCCCCCTCCCCGCTCCGCACCCGTATCACGCACCGCGCTGACCGCGCCCAGGCAACACTGGCCTGCGAAGTTCAGTCCAAGAATTCAATCCAATCCAATCCTACTTTGCAGCCCGATCAGCCCGGTCCACTACGCGCCATTGTCGCTTTGTTTTGGGGGTGTCAGGTCGGCTATGCATTCTTACACAGTGGCAAAGAAAATCGAGGTCGTCCAATGGCATTGTGAAAACGGGAAAGACGTACACCAGACGTCTCGACACATCAAGCTCGACCGGATACGGGAATGGGACAAGAATTTTGACAATTTGCTACAGTCAAACTACGGGAAAGCCAAAGTTCGACGAAAGCTAAGTAACGGCGCGCCGGTGTTCAGTGAATACGTGGACGACGCGCTCTTTTAATACCTGGAGCGCGAAAGAAGTGCAGAATGAGCCATTAGCAACCGGCTTCTTTCTGAAGAGGCTGTCAAAATAGCCAACGGCATGCAGTTAGGAAACATCGCGGAATGCTGCAAACTTTTTCTTGCGGCCGACTCTGAGGAGTCTTTTGGTGGTTTTGAAAGTGATTAACATAGCAGTGACAAATCTTTGGCCTAATAAAGTCTATGTTCTCAGAGATAAATAAAATATTAAATCTGTGTGCACTGCGCTTTTTTTCTTTTTCTGGCAGAAAAATTTTGTCGTCGCCATCTTGAATTTTGGTGCCGTTCCGGGATAGCGCCCCCCCCCACTTTGCAGGTAATTTTGACTTGCGTGCGGGGGGGCGCTTGCTCGGAATTTTACGGTAAGTGTTTCTCAACTAATAAAACTGACCATTTTGATTGGAATACTAGGTAGATAGCATATACTACATGCTGTTGAATCGGTGCCCAGAGTTAAAGACTAATGTAGTTCTTGTCTGGCCATTTATGATGTACCAAAAGTGTATTGTCGAATACTAGCTGCAAGCTGTATGTTTGCGGAAAAGAATTCTCGATTTAATCATTCACACACACTTCATTCATATTCCTAGTTAAAGCTGCATTAAAAACAATTGGCTGCATGTCTGGCTATTCTGCCTAACGTGTTTAAATGCAATAGCTTTATAGGGTGGAGTGGTGCTCCTGGTTCAAGTGGTGCCTAGCGCAGGATGACCCTTAGTCTTTCAGTGCCTGGGATGGGTAATGCTCTTGATACAGGTGGTGCTTAGGGCAGGGTATTGTATGGAAACGTATTACGTCACACCACTGTCTCTTTGTGACACTGTGCATGCGCTTCTTTTCAGCATCACTTGGAAACAAAGCCTTTTGCGCTGAATTTTTTGCGTCACCAAGAGAGGGGAAGCATGCACTCCAGCCCTTTCCGCTCCTTGTTCCGCGTGCTCTTTCTACACCACCTGTTCCTGCTCCTTTCTTTCTTGCCCTTTCCACCTCCTCCCGCACGCTTTCTCACACCACCTGCTTCTGCTCTTCCCGTTCCTGCGTTCTGGGTTCGTAGCTAAACTGCACATTTGGCTTCCACGCTGATGACCGAGGCTCAATCCCTGGCACCGGTTGCCGGTTTGTTTCCCAGATTGTTTAGCGGTTACGGACTGACTGACCAACAAATTTCATGCTTACACTGCTCCCGAGGTTGTTTGGCTCTATAAAGCTGCTGCTTCAAAAAGTGGTCTCTGAGACTGATCGTGAAGAAAGGCGTGGCAATAGTGCTTTGGTCATATGAGTAAGGTCGATATACACAGATTCTGTTGGTTTCAGTCACTTCTTCATTCTCTCTTGTGACTCCTTTTGGTACTTTCTGCGACGTCAAATCTCGTGACACGGTCAGACAGGTCGCCAACGCACTTGTACCTGCACTTGGCATAGCAAAGTAACCATCGCTTCACAAATCTCCCCTTTGGCACAGTGGTGAAGCACTGGGCTAGAATTTTTGGGGTCGTGAGCGTTATTTTCGTTGAGGGTGCGTTCAGAATTTTCTTCTGTTCTTCTTAGTGCATCACTATTTCTTCACAATTATGTGTTCTTTTTTTCCCTTGAAATCCATGTCGCACCTTTCATAGCCGTTTTCTCATCGTGTTCCGTCACACACGTCCACAGGGAACCTAGCCCTACAAATGCATCCTGCATTAAAGAAACAACTTATAACTTACCTTGATCCTTTGTATAAAGCCGACTGACTCGGAACTTGTTATTTGTGGGTTTGTGTCGACCTGTTATCAGTCTTGCTTGAATCAGTTACGTCTGTTTTTCCCATTCGACTTTGGTGTAATCTGTTAGGAAATGAGATGCGAGCACAAGACGCATCCTGTGCCAGTCGGCTTTGTGCGAAGCATCGAGCTAAGTTATAATTTTTTTTCACCTTCTTCCTTCACTTATGGTAAGGTTTGGGTGCAATTCGTAACCCATCTTCCTTCCTAGGGCACCATGTTTTGTGGCCACACAGAAGTACAGGGTGTTCTCGAGCGCTATCCGGGCGTAAAAAAGTTTGTAAACATACAAATGAACAGAGTGCATTGAAACTTTTCACAAAGATGTGTTTAGGCGGTGCATTCATTATACTCAAATTTACCGAGCATAGATTCTAAGGAAAAAAAGTTAAGCCTAAAATAACCTTTTTTTTTTTCTATGCACCGAGATGAAAACGGCAGAAACCTTCCCGTTGACGCTGCTACTCACAGATGATACCATACACGCTTGGACCTGCTGACTCTGCTTTTGGGTATTCATCTCAAAGAAGCTTTTACGTTTCTGCTTAATTTGTGCCATCTGTGAGCATCAACCAGAGGGTCTTCGCCATTTTCCTCCCTGTACACATAGAAAAAAACAGGTTTTTTCATAATTAATTTTCTTGTCCTGAAATCTACACTCGTACTATGATAAATGCACCTTCTAAAGACACCTTTGTGAAAAGTTTCAATCCACTCTGTTCATTGGTTCATTTACTACAAACTTTTTACGCCTGAATAGCGCTCGAGAACATTCTGTACGCATATTGTAATACCCTTAATGCTTTGCGAATTTCGCGAACTGAAAAATTTCGCGAAATTTAAGTGCATGTGAAAATTTCGGTTCTTAAGAGTTTCAATGCAAGCGTCTGGAATTCGCCAAATTTAGTGGCCACGATTATGTCCTCTGTGACCGATCCGCGAAAAATAGGGGTTGCGAAAATAAAGGCTTTTACAGTATGTACCCGCAGGAATAATATAAGCCGCTCCGGTAGCGCAGTGGTAAAGCATCAGACTAACGAGCGAGAGGTTGTCGGCTCGATTCCCGCCAAGGGACAAGTGATTTTCGCAAAGGAGCCTGGCCGTGTTACCAAATTCCTTTGTTACAACTTTTCGGGATGCTCTAGACTTAGAAGCCAGTCCCATAAAACCCATTCTGCATTAAAGGCAGTATTCGCTTAGATTTTGCAGTCGATTTTCAATGCCTCGACGTAGTAACAAAGTTGTTTTGGGGGGGTGGGGGCAGCTGTTCCAGAACTGTTGCCTGGCCGAAGGGCCGGAGAGCCCCGTTCGGGGAGGCGGAGGGGCCCCAGCCAGCCCCCGTGCGCTGCGAGGTGTCCCAGCACGGCTACATGGATGACCCCATGAACACGGACCACTCGTGGCGAGAGATCGAGCTCTGGAACGTCCACTTCTCCGCCAGGGAGAACCTACAGGACCGGCTGCAGGTGAGCGCACTCACCAATGAAATCCGCAGCTTTTCGCCACAGCGTGAAGACCGCGATAGCTGTGGTTGCGTGTAGTAGTGCACACTTTTATGCAAATCCACTCATTTACTCAATCACACAACATAGATGGCCCCGTGGTCACCGAAAAACTATGCAGGAAAAAGAACAAAACATGAGCCAAGCGTCCCAGCCTAAATCGGGGCGGTACTGTTACGAGTGGTGGGTGGCTTTAACATCTGATAGTACATGCAAGTTGAGTTCTACGATGTGAGAAATGTGGTAGTGCCGGCCCCCGCCAACCGTAGAAGACACTGCCGCCTGGCACAGAGCCAAGTGCGCGTGCTGTTGCACTGGCGTCGCGGGGCGATGCACACATGGGCGCGCACGAAACCGAGTTTCCTGCCTGGCACGATACCGGCTCTAGACGAATGCAGCAGGGAAGTTCCTATAACAGCCATCGCTGTAAGATGTCGCAAACAAACACGAGAGCCTAATCACCCGCGGCAAGAGACAGCGCGATTGATAAACAAGGTGAAGCACGGAAGCTTTTTGAAGTCCGGTTGGTCGGCAGTGATGCTTCGGCTTGTAGCAAAAGCCACGGCTTCCTCCTTGAAGCTGGAACAGACATGCCCGATAAATAGCCCTGAGATGGGCCCTCACTTCTGCTGCGCACACTTTGATGATGCCTCCTCACGGTAGGCAGAACGATGTTAATGAATCTGTTTTCTGTTTTGTAAGTTTCGTCAAGTTGGTGTACAATTATCTTAGCACAGATTATCAACTGAGCATGGAAAAAAGTGTAGAAAGGGGTACAGAAGTGTAAGAAAACAGATGGAACTTTTAAGAAGTATTTATTTTGACAGAAAAGCCACCCGCTCCTAACTTGTAGAGAAATATCAAACGTGCCGTAACAAAGAGGGCAAAGAAGGATAAGACATTGCACGTGGCTGATAGCAGTAGGCTCGAAAAATTCCTTGTGGAGGATAGGGAAGAGCCAAGTGGCCAGGAAATGGAAATAATCTTTTGTTTTTGTTTTGTTTCTGGACTTTAATGGGCATCTAAACACTTTTCTGCGATAGTCTATTTATGATTATACCTCTGATCTATGGGATCTAAGCATCCTAAAAACCAAGCATTACATTCATGCGCGACCGCATTTCCTGTTAAAATCAGTATCAAAAGATAAATTACCCTGAAATATCGCAGACTCCAGAGGACACCGTCACACGAGGAAGGGCAGGGCTCTGCTTTTCCTCGTCCAATGGTGCCATTTGCTGTCAACCATTTGATACCGATTTTAATAAAGAAATTAGCGAGGCATGAATGTAACATTTCTTTGTGTTCTTTTTTTAGTAGCGCTTAGAGCCCTTAGATTGAGTTATGACTAAACATAGACTATGGCAGAAAGTGGTTTAGTGCCCCTTTGACCCCTGAAATGGGGAGGGCTCCTAAAGACGCATGACAGTTCGTTCGAACGGAGGGAGCGCACGGTGAAACACGTGGCCATTTTTGACGGAGGATATAGGTGCTGCCATCTGTCGAATAAAATACCATACACGTTTAAGCTTATTTGTGTTCGCTGGCTGGCGAAATAATTTAATTGCTTTGGTAGGAAATATCTGTTCTTGTTCTCGTTCAGGGATGCTCAGAGGCGGCGCAAAGCTTTGACAGACATGCAAATCATGGCGTTGCTTCAGCAAAGTGACCCCGATAACTTGGACATGATAATACGCTCAGTGACAGCAAAACCTCGGAAGTATTGACGAGCCAACCCTGAAAATATATTTTTCTCCATACCCACTTACGAAAAACACTAACATTCATGACCTACCTTACAAACTCAAATGTTTAATTAATTTGCATTCAGCTTTTTAATTCTGTTCCTAAATAGCTTTGTGAGGGCATGACAGGCTTCTTACTTTTAGAAAATTGTGCTAACAATTTATGACGCTCAAATTAAATTTGATGGATGAGGATATGACCAACAACATAAAATTCAATGTTGCACAAACATCTTTCTGAAAAGAAATTAATAAAAAGGGCTCTTTCATGCCTTGGGGTGCCTATCTAGGAATGCTTATAATACATCTCACATTCCCACAATGTTTTGCTTTCTCCGGGCCTGGGATACAGGAAGCAAGTGAACCATACTGAAAAAAATGTGTAACTTAAAGGGATACTTCAACGAAATTTAAAGTATACCCGTCGTGTCCAGAAATAGGCTGAAATGATAAAAAATATCCGTAAATGACCATCACACGTTTGTATTTTGAGCCTGATGGCTGTATTTTCGTTATAAATGGCCCACTCTGGCAAGTGCTCGAGAGCAGCCAGAGCAGAGCACGCCACATCCTGTGCAATCGTGATGTAGTTTGCCTCGGGATGAGCAAAGCTGCAGCGTGGCTGACGTCTTCGGGATGCCCTAGCCGTTCCAGCCACCGAAGCGGTCAAAGCACACCAGCAATGGGGCCACCCCAACTAACCGCAAAGCTACTTTTGCATGAATTTTGAGTGACAGGTTAATTTTCTATGACCTTGTAGAGGGAGAATAGCAATGTCTGGGACACACAAAAGAGAGTCCCGTTGAGTGGGGAGTTTCTCCCTCCCCTCTTCTCTTGTGCTGGCCGTAGAGCTGTCGGGATGATGTCAGGTTCCAAGCATTTATAGTTCTAGGCGAGACAGTTATCGTCACTGCCTCTCAAGATTTATAAACGGGCATTACAAACGAAGCTTTCACGACATCCACCAGGTGCTCTTTGCTAATCGTTAAATTTTTGTCTTAAAATTCCTTTTCGTGTCTTTTTCAACAAAATATTGGTGTGTCTGATGTGATGCTGCTTCTTTGAACACTTATAGACCAAAAAATAAGTGCCAAAATTTCGTTGTAGTATCCCTTTAAGAACCCATGGGCACAGCCTTATGTAACGTAGCAGTTACTCTTATATATGGGCTATGAATGTACCTTTGGAAACTGTACAGATAGCTCTAAAAATAAAAAAGTTTAGGTTCGATGCCAGGTTTCCCTTTTAATGATATTGGCAAGACCTTGAAATGAAGGAGAGAACTGATGTGGTTACTGTCCTATCCGAGAGGACAGAACTGAATGTCCTAACGACATGCCTGCAACAATGCATGGCAAGTGCACTTTGATCTTGGGTACCTTGCTTACCCAATGAAAATCATTTGTTATCTCACTTTTTTTATTTGCAGGGACTTTATATTAATAAAGGGGGACGGGAATTTCAAAACTAGCGAAACATGGCAAACTTTTTTTTTTTTTATTATGATTTTGAAGTTTTTAGGGTTTAGAGCATCTCCTCAAAAGATGTAAATATACTCAATTTAATCTCTAGCTCAGTGCTTCTCAAGCACGTATGTGTCGGGGGCCACTTGGGGATCCGCAAAAGTGATGGGGGACCCCATGCCAGTGGGAGAAGGGGTGTATAAAACAAGACAGCTAACTGCAGTGTGAAGGCCTCCTTTACTGTTATAGACAGGAGTAGTAAGAACCAGAGCCGTATATGTAGAGAGTTTGGTCAATGGGAGGTGCGGGCAGAGCCAGGGCGTGCGTCAGACTCGAAAGAGGGCTTGGCATGCTCTCTTGACCAACCAGAAGCCGAAAAGAATCCCCTAGCGGTGGTAGCAAGAAACAGCTCTGATCAAAAGTCTATGTTCGTAAATGGTTTTAATAAGCACGTAAGAGTGAAGTGTAGTAACTCTTTGTGGTTGAAAATAGGGTGCACGTGTGCGCCGCTCAACTCTGTTTTGCTCGGACAGAGTGTGACCGCTCGGACGGCAGATTCCTGCCCCTCAGCGCTTGGCGTACGAATTATGTCGATCGTTCCGCTAGTCGCACTCTTCCACCATCATTTTGGATGAGCGTGATTGAAACATCACGTGTACCATATTTTCAGTCATTAAGAGTTACTCCAATGCAGTTATCAGGTTTGTTTCTCGCGACCACCGCCAGGGTATTATTTCCGGCTTCTGGTTGGTCACATTCGAATTTCTGAAGACGCCCTGGGACACGCCCAGCCCGCTTTCGGCCAATGGCGCCTCCTCATTTGTCTCCTATACTTCCCAACGAATGGCCAAACTCTCTACATATACGGCTCTGGTAAGAACTATCAAATATAAAAGGATGAATGGATGGATAGATGGTAACGGTTGTACTCTTAACACCATGTAGTAGCCAGCGCCACCTAGCCAGAGTAACAAAAAGGGAAAAAATCTGCCCCCTCTCTTTTTTTTTTTTATAAAAAAAAACAAAATTCTTTTTTTTTTTTTTTACTTTTTTGTTAGGTGGCACAAGATACCACCCATTGCAGAGGGTACAGCCTTTACCATCTATCCATCCATTCATCTTTTTACTTAATGCTTCTCTCTTCTTCTGCCTATAACTGTAAAGATTTGAGGGTTGAGGCGAGGGCTTCCCAGACCTCAAAAATGGCTTTGCGGACCCCCAGTGGATCTGCGGAACCCCATTTGAGAACCACTGCTCTAGCTATTAAAAAAACAGCAAACTGAGCCTTGAGGTTGAGACATTTCCCTCCCGTGTGTTTTTTCTTTGGCTTCAAAGCTTTCCCTCTTCTTTCACCTCAGACTCTGGTAGTTTCACAACGTGATTGACCAGTCTGCGTTTTCTCAGAAGACGTGCCATTTTTGTTTGCGAAAACCATATTCTGAATTAGTAAAAAATGATTCTGCTCAAGATATGATGATACATGTTTAAACACTTACATCTTTCAAAATTTTGCTACATATATTAAGCAACCCAGGCGAACATCAATCCACTTCCAGCTGGATTGATGGAACTGGAAATAAGGCAATCCAGCTGGAATCCAACTGGACCCAGCTGGAATCCAGCTGGACTGCCTCTATTTCCAGTTCCATAATCCAGCTGGAAGTGGACTGATTTTCGCCTGGGAAGTAGCAATAGGTCTATAATTGGAAACCTCCCTTGAATCACCTGCTTTTAAATTTGGAATTACCTTTGCTATTTTCTACTTTGAAGGGACAATGCGGAATGGAGTACTTAGCACTCCATTCCACATGTCTTTTAAAAAACACTGGGAATGTTGTCCGGCCCAACCGCCTGTTTAACGTTAATACTGAAGAGGTAATTCACAATACCTTCCTCCGAAATAGTTACATTCAGTGATTTCATTGCATTCCCGGACTGCCACAAACTGAACTGCGTCCATCGTCTAAGATAAAAACTGACGTAAAATTTCTTGTTGAAAGTATATCAGAAATATAATAAGCATCGTCCACAATCTCATTGTGAATATTTCATTAATTTACTTTTGGTTTGATGGTACATGAAGTACCAAAACTTCTCAGGAGAGGATTTGAGAAAGGAGGACCATTGTCACATTGAAGAATCTATGTTTTGTTTCTTTAATTTTTCCCTTAAGATCATAGTTCAATTGAATGATAAGGTTGTGATCTTGTTGATCGCTTTACAATTTCAACGGAGTCCTTGGCGCAGTTGAATACTTTTTCTGTTAATCCACGGATCTTGTTTTATTCATAACCTTCACTTTTTTGGTGCAAACTGTGCACCTGAAAATGATGTTTTCACAGAAATTTCAGAAAAAGTTAACATTGCACTTTGTTAAAGGGGCGATGCAACAATTTTTGTACTTTGCGCAAATACCGCTTAGAACGGATCCCTGACGTTGATGACCTATGAAACACGCGTTCGTTTTTCACCCCACGCAATAGAAGTCCCAGAAACAAATTAAAGAAAAACGAGCAGCGTTCACCCCCTCAACTCGCAGCCAGAACAAGCGGCCACGTGACCTAGAAATGGATTATATGCCGCCAATGTTGATCATAGCCACGCGCTGGGGTTGGCAAAGCACAGGACACGCGCTGAGTTCCAGACATTGTTATGGCTCGGCTATTGTCGTCGTTGAAGCGATTGGACACGGGCCACTACCCGAATGCTTCTCGAGCTAGTAATTATCACGAGCCCAAATCGAGCGCCCACGCAATGCTCGGGTCCAATCTATGAACCGCATTCAAATATCGTCACTGGGGTGTACTGCGATCCCCACGTTACGTCATCAAATTTTGCAAAAGAGAGATTGAATGAAAATGATCGCTTTTGTCCTTGAAATTACACCGCAACAAAGGAGTTTCTTGGCCAGTGGCGTTGCGTGCGAGTATCCTTGAGTCCCACCAGTGCCAGTAAGCTCGTGTAAAGTGAAAAACATTCCAACTGAATATCG
>JAZHYW010043657.1:0-28289 GCA_037355805.1 Ixodes ricinus | reverse complement strand
GTATATCTAAAATCCTTTGATTAATATTTATGACATGGTTCGAATACCTTACGCGCGTATTTCGAATGTGGACAAAATAATACAGAATGAATACAAAATTAATACGCATATTCAATATACTTCAGCTATGTTTCAAGTACAGCTTTACCCCTACGCTCTAGCGAGACCCGGCGGCGTCCCGCCGGCGTTGGAGCGACCTCCACCATGTCATCTCCAGCAACCACGGGCTGGCTTATAAATTTTAATAAAGTTGAGTTTTAACGTATCAAGGACACAACAAAAACCATGCATGTTTCGTGTCTCGCTCCTGCAAAAGCTGTGCGCTGAATACCAGACTCCCCGAGAAATGCTCTGTGCTACCAGATCCTCGCGCTCCAAATCTGCGGCCGGGCACTCTATCGTCATCAAACTGCCAGGTTTTGTAAGTATAGAGAGCGGCTACGGTGTGCTTTATTTGGTGAAATGATATTTGTAGTACGACATTTTACGGTACCGTTAAAACTCGTGGCTTACAGCGCAGTCGTGCTAACAAACACTTTTAGTGATGAGGTATCAAAGCGCTCATTATGGTGGTGTGCTGTTCTCTACCCTAGTACTAATAGCTGGATAATGAAAATATGATATCCAACGCTTTACCCCACTACAACATCTACCAGCGAATAGGGTACTTTATTATAATTTTGACAAAATTAAACTGAGAAAGAAATGTTTCATCAAATTGATATAGGAAAGCGAAATTCGAGAACCTCTCGCGTGTGTAGTAACACTTCAGTGAAAGCGACTCCGTGCATCCTGTTGCTTCCAACGTGTTTTGGGAATGCTGGTATCTTATTAGTTCCAAGTTGATTTCCTTTTTACTCTTGTAAACCAGTAAAGCAACATTGCCGCAATACAACTTGCAGGAAGAGGCGGTGGCTGGCTTCCAGAGTCGTTTCAATTAAATCCCTGCTTATTCACCCGGTCGACCCGAAACGTGCGAGACCCCATCGCGATCGAAGTTACAAATGTAGTAAATCGGTGACACTTCAGCGTCCCGAAATGTGAGGTATAAACCTGTTATGAATTACTACCGTTTGTATGTTTTATTTTGGGGACCTAAATGCGCATGATGCGTGATGCGCTTCTCAGCGAGCGATATTAGATTTGTAAGCAATTCGTAGTGAAAATTGGACAGAATAAATTAATCAATCGCCTAAATTTGCCGGAACATGTCTGACAATTTCAGAATATATAAACATTTTTGCTTTTCTTTCGAGCAGAAGTCGCAATGTGACAAATTTCTTTGCCACCTATTCGATGCCGGAGAAGCTAAGGGTCAGTTGCTGATGAGCATTTGCTCGTAACAAATGTTGAGTCACACTTGCTTAGAAGCGTCGCTATCGGCAAACTGAATGTTGCTAAAACATGTGTGCGGGCTTTACAACAAAACTGTGCGTGCGTGCACAGCTAAAAGAGACAGCACGTCACTTACCCTGGTGAATGCAAAACCTTTTTCTACAGAAGCATCCAAAGATCCGAAAAGACAAGAATCAGAAACTGTGAATTTACTTGACGCAGCCACGCAAAATGTCATGTGAAGCTCCAAGCTTGTTTTTGAACTTTTTCAAGATTTTTTTTTTTTTTTTAGAAGAAGCAACTTCGAGGTGTTTTTCTTTATTAGAAAGATCACTCACAAAAACATCATACACGTTTCTTTAATAAAAAAAAAGAGAAAAAGCTCAGAGGTGAACCTAAGCATTTCTTATGAGTTGTGAATGCGAAAGCATGCGAGCCGCTCGTCCGCTCCCTTTGTCGTCTGCTGCGTACTAGCGCGCGCGCGCTTCGGGATCTCGGAGGCCATGGCGCACCGGCCAATGGGAGCCCCGTCGACGTGCGCCAGCCAATGGAACCGAAGGCGATCACGGAAACTAGGGAGCCGTTTTCGCGCTTCAAACTGATGACGTCAGCTCGCTCCATGAGACAGTTAATGCTTTCGCATTAAAAACAGTTTTAATAGGCAGAGATGCGAACTAGCATAGCCACTACGTGCTTTGAACATAGCACGTCGTCTGCTCCGCATCCTACCACCTCCATCACAGGAGGGCGCCCGTGAGGTGGCGCCACCAAAACATCTCTTCGCCAAAAGTTCCAACCGTCGTATGCAGCATTGTGTTTTATGAGTAGAGCCCTGCATATGCGCGGATTATCCCGCGGATATCCGCAGATATCCGCAGTAAACTGGCGGATGCGGATAAAAATTAGACGGATTTTGGCGGATTGCGGATCGGATGCGGATGTCAGGGCTGCGGATGCGGATATCCGCGGACGCGGATCTAAATTTTTGCCCGGTGGCATTCAGACCGTCGACTGACGTTTCATCTACAGATTGTTTCGTCGACATGCGACGTTTGATCGAAAGGCTTCCCGTGTTCGTTTCATCGAAAAACCTAAGACGTTTCGTCGCACATACCCTGCTATTTTCATGACAAACATTTTGCGTCTCGCCTGGATTACAGGGGGGGGGGGACATGGTTTGGTTAAGCACGCCTTAGTGAATCGCGCGTCAGCTTTTAGCGGCTTAGTGAAGAAATACGTTGTCGACAAAACGTCGCGAGGGGCATGTGCCCACAAAAGCGTTACAGCGTCGACGAACCGTGTGTCCATGAAATGTTTGTCCGTGAAAAGTTGTTCACTTAAACGTATTTCCACAAAACGCGTTTCGAAGAAACGATAGGGATCCTAAGAAATATCTGATTCTTATTGAAGATCGCTTCAGTTAGTGCATTTCATCTCGTCAAAAATGCTATCTATAGAAAAAGTAAAAGTAAAGAATACAGGGCATCAATCGTCCCGAGAAAGTTAGTTATTTGGCAGAGAGAGCGGAAAACTTTCTCGGGCAAAGAGAACCTCAAACGAACAAGTCACAAAAAAGTAGAAAACACCTCCCCCCCTCTGCGAGAGCGGTGTGGTCATGATACCAAAGAACCCTGTGGCGCCACGGTTTGCAAAGTTTCGGAATCAGCTGCGCACGACACAGGCAGCCCTTGAATTGCCTGTTTTTTTTTTTGTACGCTTAGAGTTCTATACTTCGTTTCAGCTTGAGTCCAGACGCAGTCGATGATACAAGCGCGAGCTCCGCGGGCTTTCAGCGTCCCTGCCAAGCACGCGCGGCTCGTGCAGTGCAAGCACTGTTCAGAGCCACATGCTCGCGCTTGTAGCATCGACTGCGTCTGGACCCAAGCTAAACAAGTATAATAAGAAAGTCTGGTAGTTCATATTCGTCCGGTTACGACGCCAGGGCCGCCAGCAATGCCGGCGGCTGCCGCGCCAGCCTCCGTAACCGCCCCAAGAAAAAAAAAAAGTTTTTTTTTTTAAATATATATATATTTGGGCGCCTGCAGGCCGCGATCTTTCTCGAGCAACACGTTAGTCGATCCGATCAGGCTCTTGGACTCTGACTCATGCGGGCCCGGCTGCCCGTGACACTGGAACTACCTGGTTGAGACTCAGAAGTGCACCGCATACGCTCGAGTAACATTACAGAAAGGACTGTCTATTCTGCCAAGAGCTTCTTCTCCTCTCTTTCCGAACTTTTTTTAAATTTTTTTATGATAATTTTTTTTAAGCTTTCAGACTTTAGGGGAGAGTTAAGGGGCCACAGGTGAAAGTTTCCGATTCCCGCGTGCGGCGGGGAAGAACGCGGTCGGCGTGATTTCCTCTGATTTTGGCTAGTCTAAATGTAATCGGGAACCTCCTGGTGGTTAGCAAGAACATCGGACATGGTTCCACATTTTGCGGATGCGAGTTCAGATACGGATACAAAGTATGCGGATACAACAATGTAAAAAGTTTGCAGTTTAGCTGCCTCGCCTAAGCGGCTCATAAGGCCGCTTAGGCGAGGCAGCCGGCGAGTTCCCCTTTGGCCGTGGCCGCTGTCAACATTCTCAGAGGCCGCAGGAAGTGGCGCACGCTCCCTCACTACAAAATCAGAGTTTGCTTCAGTAACAGTCAATTCTGCATTAATATACAGGATACGTTACGTTGCACGTTTTTTGTGTTAGTAATGCCAAAATCTCAGCAGTGAAAAACAGAAGGTCAGTATTTTCATTTCACTATTTCCTTTTTCGACAGAGCAAAGAGATTGACCTGATGTGCGCCACCCTCGAGAACGCCATCGGGTCTTTCGGCGGCTTCTGTGCGGCACCAGGTTCGTGGTGGATCACCAGGTGAGGACCGACGGTGCAGGACTGTTTTTATTGTCGTTGTCTCTGTTTTCTCTTTGTCACGTGTTGCCGGCGCTTTCTTTCTGCAGCGCGTTTCGGGACAGGGTTACTACTTTTCGGCATCCCTTCTGCCGCTTCAGGCATCCGTCTCCGTCTGGGCTATAGACCACCTGGACCAACCATCCAGGTACGTTCGCCTCCTGTGCCCAAAATTCGTGATAGCACCATTGCGAGATCGGCGTAGGAACCCGATGCGCAAGTTTGAGTTGGACAGGAGAACTCGGATACCTGTTTCGTGTTTCTGCTTGTTCAACTCGTTCTCGCGGCAGCTTCGTCTCGGTTATCGAGAGGTGACTAAGCTAAACACGTTCAATAATTTGGGTGGGAACAAAAACGTCCCCGTACACTCTCTTCACGGCTAGACGGTGCTATAGGTATTCAGATTTCCGCACCCGTAGTGGAAGGTTCAGTTGATGCGTATATTACAGCGGAGCTTCGTTAAGGAGCCAGTTTCCCCAGCATCGTGTCCGTCGGTGCCAAACAAATGATGACACCAAATTCTGTACAGCTACCGCCATCTTTATGAGCTGGCGTGCGGCAACCTTTCCAGGACTTTCCACTCTGGCTTGCCGACCCGCGGCGGGCCATGTGTTCATGTCTCCCACCATTGTAACAGCTTTGCTGGTTTCCTTTCCTCTACCAGGAGTGGAAAGGCGGAAAGTTTTTGCTTTCATGCGATCGACCTTCACTGCCCCTGTTTTCCAGGAAATCTTGGCTACACTGTGCCGGAACTGCACCGCCTGATGCACGCAAAGCTCAGCAAGGGTATGTTTCGAGGACCTCCACGGACGCCCATCTTATTTCTTTGTTCTTGGAGAAACCGTACGCTAGATGAGGCCTCAAACTCTGTTCCACAAAAGCGCTCATGGTCTTCCCAAGCTCCCAAAGCTCGTCAGCCATCCCTCCCACAAAGTAAAGTGTTTTTCCCAGTTTGAGCACCGCTTCTGCAGATCTCAGCCACCATCGATCCATTTACCGCAGGGCCGTTTCAAGCTTACGCAGAGCAAAATCGTTCCTGCGAAAAGTGCGCGTCGCACAGGAAAAAAGCTGATGCCGTAGTGGTTCAGAGCCGAAGGACCCATTAAGGAATAGCGTTAACATTCAATATAATGGGGCAGTTAGGGCAGTTAATTAGTGTTGAATAATTAAACTGTTAATTAGTGATTTTAAAGGCATAGTTACAGTTAGAATCTTGCTGGGCATCATCAAAAACTACTAAACACACCCACCTTGCTATGATATAAGGCAAGCAGCAGCATTTCGGCGTTCCGAAAAATATTCAATCTCGACGCGTTTCTTGACTCTCGGTTGCTTATCGGAGCGCACCTGCCACGCGGGCAATCCTGCCCCCTGGTGTCTAAAACGCGCGACGGCGTGCGCCGCCACACATCGCATTTAGACAGGGAAGCCAGATAAGAAGGCCTCCCGACTGTCACATGAGCTTTTGCCTTTTAACGTCGCTGCAAGTGTGACGCACTTTTTACGTGCAATGCAGGGTGGCGCACGCACGTTGCGCTGTTTTAGGCACAAGGCGGCGGGATTGCCTGCGCGAAGATGCGCTCCAATAAGGAACCGAAGCCCAGAAACATGTCCAAATTTAGCATTTAAAAAAAGAAAATGTCAAAATGCTGCGCGTGCCTTATATCATTGTAACGTGGATGTATATAGTAGCTTTTGATGATGCCCAGCCAGATTCTATTTGAAACCATCCTTTTAAAATCATTAATATAGCAAATTAATTACTCCAGATTAATTAATTACACAATTAGTGTTGAAAGCTAATAATTTTCCTTAATGGGCCCTTTGACACAGTCCACTACGGCATCAACCTTTTTTCTGCGAGATGCGTAGCTTTCGCAGGAGCGATTTTGACCTGGTTTCCGGAAACACCCTGCATTATATGTGCAAGCACTGCCTGATATGTTCATTGTTGTTTGCAAGTTGTGAAGGCTTCTGCAACCGCTTTGTTGCATCAATGCCTCAACCGCCAATCAAGAGCGACGGGGATTCCTCAAGAGTTTAGGATTCCTCAAGGGTTTAGAGCCCCCTGTGGTAGAGGAACCATAAAGCTTTGGGGGTCACAAATATGTCGTCTGCTGTGCCCAATGTTTTAGAAACTGAGGGCTTTCCTAAACCACGACAATTTAGGGGCAGTTTCTGAGGACTCCAAGGAACTTATGGGAACTGAACAACTGTGTCCGCGTTCTATTAGTATAATTAATAATAACATACTTGTTTCGAACTACCTCGGACAGCGTGCCGCAACTGCGTCTGGGAGGGACGACGTCTCGGCCATCAAGCACCTCTACGTGGCCAGCAAACGGCCCCGCGACGTCTGCAACCGCCTCCTAGATCAACTGGTGCAAAAGGTAATCATGATAATGATAACAATAACTATATTAATAATCCTCACTGGCTCGCGAGAGCCACGGACCCACACGTGGTCCGCAGCGTGCACCCAAACAGCCCGGAAAGTCAAGGACGCACACTAGACGGTGTCACAAATCCCATGGCTGGCTCTAAAGTCAGCCGGAAGTGTCGGTACCTGTACGTAGAAATTTCAAACTTTCGTCAAAAAGTGTATTTTAGTGGTGCGTTTTGCCTCATGGAATTTCAGGTGTAGTGCCTCTTCCATGCGAAAAATGAGACCAACAAACGTGCCTGGACCAATGGCGGACGTCGATGCAGAGGAGCCAGCCAGTAAGAACTGGATATAAGCAAAAGTGAAGCTGATACCCTATTGAAAAATCTAATTTAATTGTATGAGAAATTTTTGTGTCCAATAAACACATATGAATCATACAAGATATACAAGATATAAGAGCCATATAAGAAACTTGTGAGAAGTTTCTTTTATATCTTATATAGTTCTTATATGGTTGTTATATGTCTTCATATGTATTGTATGATTGATATGTGTTTATTGGACATACGAAGTTTCTCATAAAATGTTTTTTTTTTTTTTTTTTCACTAGGGTATGCAAAGGGACCCAAAAGACTTGGGAGCCTACATACTGATATCAATATTAAGTATCGTCTGCAAGTTGTTCACCAGTATAACTTAATTACAATAGGCTGCAGAATACCTCTGAAAAAAACATGCTTGTACAAGCTCAAAATGGGATCTGGCAAAACAGAAGAACAAGCGACAACCTATTAACCCAGGTAACAGAACTGAAAAACACACAGGACTCCAAGTTGTACCTGGCATTTTTGCTTATTGAAAAAAGCCGTACGACGCAGGACCACATCAAACTCTCTGGATAAAAATGAGGAAAAGTGGGTTTGACGAGAACATCGTACAACTCTTGAAGAGCCTATAGAGGGAATGCAAGGCCTGCTACACAATAGGAGACTGCTAATCAAGGCCAGTGCCGATTACTATTGGTCTCAGACAGGGGTGCCCTTGTCACCAACACTGTTTAATCCGTACATCAACGACCTCCCTCAGACGACTGGAGTGAGAAGAGAACACACGCATCCCATGCCGGGCCTTCGTGGACGATGTGGTGCTCACAGCAGAGACAGCAGCAGATATGCAAGACCTGGGGAGCACCTGTACAGAAGAGACATCGAGGGACAACTTTAAATTCAACATTTAAAAAAAACACAGTGGATAATGACCTTTACACAGAGGTTGACCAAAACGTTTATATGTAAAACAAAAAAAAATAATATCTACAAGTACACTGATGCAACAATAACATGTGATAAGGACTATCTGGCCCAACACGAAACAAACGTAATTGCAAAAATCAAACCAATTTCCAGTGTGGCACATTGCCAGACACATAAAACAAGTATACGGTGGGCCGAATTCTGTGGAAAACGCTCGCAGTCCCGGTCATTCAACGGCGCACTCACATGCAGCGCGCCTAGCATTGAAGGCTTGGACCGACACCAGTACGAGCTGGGGAGGTGGCTGCTGGGGGGAAGCAGTTGTGCGGCTAACGCAGCAGTGACGGGCGAGATGGGCTGGTCCACGCACCCGACCAGAAAGGCCAGGTTCAAGCTACAGTACATGAGAAGACTAAAATTCTTTAGTGCCGGAGAGCTACGTGCGAAGGATGTATTGTCACATTAGATACAAGAGAACGAGGACAAATGGGACAAAGAAGCTAAAAGCCGTGGATTCCAAATTCAGTGGGGGTACGGCCAAGCAACAGGCGACCACGGAGAGAGAATGAGCCCAAACGACTCGAGAAGAGGTGACACAGGCCGGAACCCAGCAGTGGAAGAGGGCGACCCAGAAGAAACAGAGCCTCGAGCTCTACCGAAAGCATAAGAGTGAGCCAGCCCCATACCACCAGGTACAGGGGGACAGAGACAGCGCCCTGCATTTTCAGGCACGAAACGGCTGCCTCCTGACCCAGAGCCGGAGGTGCGGACCTAGCCTGATCGACTTTGCGGAGAAAAAGAAGAGACCATCGAGCATGTCGTCAGTCGATGCTGAACGTCTCGAACACACCAGGAAAAACTCCCCAAGCTGCGGCTTGGAAAGTGCCCTGAGACCCACGGACGCAGACGACGATGGCGCGCGGAAAGAAATGGTAGATACGGAGCGCCGCCTGGTGATGTGAGAGAGACTTTGCCGCAATACGGAACCTCTCGACGGCCGTGGACCTCAGAAGTGAAGCTTTTTATTTTATTCCGGAACCAGAGGTACTCGCTCAGAGTTCTCGCCCTGATCTAAAAGGGGTCATGGCTCACCTGACTGACTGACTGACTGACTGACTGACAGAGCAGACAACCTGG
Source organism: Ixodes ricinus (assembly GCA_037355805.1). Classification (NCBI taxonomy): domain Eukaryota; kingdom Metazoa; phylum Arthropoda; class Arachnida; order Ixodida; family Ixodidae; genus Ixodes; species Ixodes ricinus. The sequence goes on along the minus strand of JAZHYW010043657.1, from coordinate 19,272 downwards.
ACGTCTCCTCACTGCACCTGTCGGGATATTGCGCCGCTAGAGAATGCAGTGAAGAACAAAACATAAAAAAATTGGTTTGCTTTTTATGTTTATACAGCCTTGATGGGGAGATGCGCCTCAACGGGTAATCGGTCTCTTAGCTGTAGATGAGAAATTTAGCCAGTACGGTACAGCCGCTAACCTGGGGTTTTTAACGTGCATCGCGCAGTAGTGATCACACGAACGGCGTGTCGGTACGAAACTCATCCAGATCGAAACGGGCGGGGGTGGTGGAGAATCGATCCCAGGAGTGTTCCCAGCGCAAGCTTTCGCTCCACGCTCCGAGCTGAGACGCGTTAGGCCCACTCCGGCCACTTCCTCCCCTCAAGAACAAAACATGCAGCTGAGAGGTATAATTAGTGAACTAGAGTGTAGTTGGAACTTCACAACCAGATGCCGAAGATTCAGCCCCGAACGGACACCTTATTCAAAAGTTCGAGGTGATTTTCTGAAAATTTCAATGGAAAAAATGGAGCCAATTTTTGCCCGTTTTCGGTTTCTGGTGCCATTAGAGCCCCATGTATTCGGAAACACCATAGGCCGCCAATTTCCCATTGAAATTTTCAGAAAATCACTTGTAACTTTTGATTAAGGTATCGGATCGGCTAAATCTTCGGCATCTGAGTTGTGACCTCTAGCACTATCTTTGAGCGGAGAATGAGCGTTTCGGCGATGCCTAGTTTATTTTTGCGGTAAAAAAAGCCTGTAATATATATATATTTTTTTGTGACATTTTTATATATTTATGCGACGACGTGTGGAGGCTAGGCAGATACGCAGCAACCCTTACGCTTGTGCGCCTCCGCCTGCTAGCCGGCTCGCCGCACCGAAATGTCAGTGCTGCATGAGTACCGCCCACTTCATGTCTGTGTTCCATGTCCGTATCCTCTCATTCAAGGGCTATTGACGCAGTAATTTCCTGTGCGTCCAGATATTTCTCAGTTGCATGTTTCAATTAGGTAGGCTCAGGTTCCCAGATATCATATTTCCAACTCTGAAACAAAACAAAAAAAAATATCGTTTTGTGTGCAAAAACTGCGCATACAGTCAAGCCCCTTTCATTGAACAGCGCGAAGGTCGTAAAATAGTTTGGCATAGCGAAAATTTTATATACAAAATGAAGCTGAAAAACGCACGTAAGAGCAATGCAGCCGACACAGTCTCGCAACTCTTACTAGTGTTAGAGGCGGGGCTTGAGCCGCACGTCCGGGAGCTTCCTGGCTCGTGACGACGACCATTCCCCGACGTGGAAGAACCCACGGGTCCAGTGGAGGTGGGAGAATTGGCAACGTAACGAACGGTTTAATTACATGGTTGCGATACAGTCGTCAAATCCGAGAGAACTAACGGAGCAGCCTCACGCTCCGCCTTATATAGGGTCCGTTCTCCCTCACTCCCCGCCAGGGCAGCAAGTGCGCAGCAGCAACCCGCCGTGAAGTGCGTCGTAGCAGGTCGTAGCAAGGTCCGCCGCGTCGTAGCCAGAAGTGCGTCGTAGCCAAAGTTCTCCGCAGTTAGGTCATGCCCCTCTCCCTTTCGTGAGCGCACCAACCCCCACGCACACACACACGTCCCGTTGACGTCACGGACGCGCTGAGACCTGTCTCCGCAGGCGCAGACACGTAGGCGACGGTCCCATACTCGTCGGGACTCGTTTCGTGCAGGAACAGACAGGCGGGCGACGGTGCCGGACAGATTCATAGCCTCGTTTACATGAATACGACTTCAGCGCATCGACTCCAATCGTCCTCCGAAAGAAGCCGACGCGGCAGCGTTTACATGAATGCGCACCAAGCCCTACGCGAAGGTGGCGCCACCCGTGTCAAAGCTCAAAGTTAAAGCTGCGTTTCCGGCATTGGCCGCATCACGTGACCATCGCTTTTCCGGTGCATCGCACGTGAGGTTCGTGAAGGCGCGACGCTTTCGGCGAGATTGAAATAAATATCGTACCCGTAGTCTTCGATGTGCTGTGCAAGGAGTTACGAGACGGAAGAAACATCAAAACCCAAACGTCTTGGGCTCCAGGTCGGGCCGCTGGGCCACTCTGGATCGATAGGCGACGTGCGTGCGCACGGCCTGGCGAGCGAGATCGTCGTGAACCGCTCTGAGGACGCCACCGCGCTTCGTCTCGCCATACCTTGCCAATCACGACCGGACCCCGAGGCCGAAAGGCTCCGGCGTTGCCAGGGACGGCACCGAGGTAGGAGCTGCCTGTTCTGCGCTACCATGACACGCAAGTCGTATTCGCAAGGCTTGGACGGGGGCCGCCCTCTCCGAGCAGCTCAGTGATATTCCGCCATTTAGTTTGTCAATAAAAGCTCTGCGTTTCTTCTCGGAGGAACTGCGGGCGACCACACGGAACCGCCTCCGCCGCCGCCGACGGTTGGCTGGCCGCCATGTTCTCAGCTGTTCACTCGCTCCTGCAGCGAGCGCCCCACAATCCTCCCCGTCCCGGAATGCGATGCGACCTCCGTTTACATGGGCTGAATGAATGCGCACTCGCCATCTCGAGTCCACCTCTGTCTGGCGACTTGAATGCGATGCGCTTCTCTAGCGCATTGTGCCGTTTACATGACCGCATCGAATGCGACTAACTGGATTCGATGCGACTAAGTCGCATTCATGTAAACGCGGCTCATGACTCAAGTTTCCGCAGCGTTGAAACTCGGAAGAAGGCTGCCTGGGTTTCCATTCTAACAGCCCCTCTGGGGCCAGGGAAACCTCGAATGGCCGGTGGTACAATCGCTGGCCTGAAGAGGTGGGCAGTGGCCTTGAGAAGACGCTGCAAGCACCAAACAAACTCCCAAACCTCACAACGGAGGCATCGAGCGGAAACGTCCCCCACAACACCACGCCACACTCGCAGCCAAACGCTCGGAATTACGCCAGAGACCCGCCAGACTGGATTATGGATTACCATAATTTGCCCAGAACAATGCAAATTGACCCGCTGTCGCCAAAACAAAACTCACTTCTCCAAAGAGGTCACTATGAACAAAATACAAAAACTATTCGCAATTTGTGAGGTCCTTTGGGGTTTTAACGAAGCCCCCCCCCTTTGATCCTCATTCCCGTGGATGACGGAGACCTCTGAGATCATCACTCCCGTTTTTGGGGATATCAGAAAAATCTGCTCAACCCATCGGCATTGCCGTTAAATTTGCCTTTCCTGTTTTTGTGTGAAGTCATAGTGATCGATTTTCCCGTGATTTCTAGACGTGAAAATGCGGTCCTTATAAACGCCGATAAACCAATCCGCCTTTTTCTGCCCTCTGTCACATTGGTCCTAGCAATCTCCTGAGCTGTATCAAGAAACTCTGGACACACTAGGGTCGCTCTTCCGCTGACTGTCAAAGACACTCTGTCTACTCGGCAGCAGATGATCAGTTCGGGACGCCGGAGCTACGAGAGATCTTTTAATGATCCCGTCTTCCTCCGCTTTTCGCCGGCGCGTTGCTTTCTGGCGACGAGGTCAGCTGTTCTACAACTCTGGACCCCCTTCATCCCGGTTCTCTGCCTTCAACTCCTGGGAGTGCTCTCTCCCCGTCAGCTGCCTCTGGCTCTGGATCACTCGTTAACAAAGGGGCGAGCTGACGCGATTTGGACCTCGTACACGACTGGACTAGTCCTTCTCCCAGTTGTTGACTCCTTTCGCGCAGCAGGAAATCTGACCGGTTAGAAAACAAATAGGGATACTCCAACGGGACTGTTTGCGAGACAGCCGCCTCTGTCACCAGTTCTCCGAACGGGCCAGTTATCCTACTTCGCCATAGGCAGACAGACACTGTGCTTTTCGAGCAGCTGCTTGATCCAAACTACCTTTCAAGTAAAATCGATGGCGTTACAAACGACGGATGAACAACGTCCATTGTCGCTTGCACTGTCCCGAACACCCTACACGACTTTCCGTTTACCTGGAGCCTCGTGAAGATAGGGACGAAGGAGCTCCAGGTCCTCGTCACTACCGGTCACGGTCGAGAACACAACCCGCGGTTTCTTACATCTGGCCGCTGTGTGTCCCGGCCCTTGACAGTTGTAGCACAGGAACGGCTTCCTTGCCTCGAACTGCCCTGTTGGCTTTTCCGCGCCTCGTCTCCGTCCGAGGGATCTCCGTCTGAGGGACTTCCGCTCTTTTCTGGGACCTTTTGCCCTGTTTCTGGCTTCTCGGGCCTGTTTTCTCGCGAGCCGTTTCCCTGTCGGAAGGTCTTGCGCTGATCGCTCCGGCCGGGGTTCGCTTTCCTCTCCGCTCAGCTTCCTACGCGTTGCGTACCTCGGCTAGCTCAGCGGCCCCTTTCGACAGAGTCGACTCTACCCTGTCCTGCACCCAGAGCTTGACTGACTGCGGAATGCTACGAAGAACTGTTCGAGGCACACACACTCGACTACCTTGTCTCGGCTTCAGACACTTCCTCGCTCTTCAACCATTCTACCAAATTGGTTTTAAGCCCGTTAGCGAATTCGAGTAGCCTCGCTGCTCTTTTTGGATGCGTTTCTAAAACCTTTGACGGAACGCCTCGGCAGAAAGGCGGTACCGTTTCGCAAGGCTGGACTTCACCTTGTCGTAGTCGTCCGCTGTCTCCAGCACTAAGGCGCGCGACAACCTCTGCAGCCTCACAGGGCAGCAAAGTCAAAAGCCGTTGCGGCCACGTTTCTGGGGCGAGGCTCAACTTCTCACATGTCCTCTCAAAGTTCACTAAGAACAGGCCCACGTCTTCCCCAACTTTAAACGGCTGCATGAGCTTCTTCATTTGATACGACTCGGTCTCACTTGCTCGCACCGGAGCCCCAACTCTACTGTTCTGCGAGTTTAATCGCTTGTGGTTCAATTTCGAGCTCTAGCCTTTTCAGCGCTCGCTTCCTCTGTCGCATCCTGCGCTCGTTCCTCTCTCGCTGCAGCCTGCTCTCGTTCCCGCCTCTCTCGCTGCAGCCTGCTCTCGTCTCGTTCTCTCTCGCTCGCAGCCTGCTCCTGCTCTCGTTCCTCTCTCGCTGCAACCTGCGCTCGTTCCTCTCTCGCTGCAGCCTGCCCCGCTCTCGTTCCTCTCGCTGCAGCCTCCTTTTTGGCGTTCTGAGGCAGTTCCCACGCAATTTTATTTTCCTCTGCTTCTGCGCTCTTCTAAATCGCTTTACTGATCTCAGATTTCTTCAGATCTCAGATTTCTTCATCTTTTGCTCCACCTCCACACCCAATTCTTCACATAAACAGAGTAAATCTGCTCTCAGTAACCTCATTAGATCCATGATCGCTGCTCTTTAGCTTTGGCTTTGTTCTAAAACTTGTCGCAAGGTTGTACACAAACCTAGCGCACGAGTCAAAACCTAAGGATTCCCAGCAGTTCAAAAATTAATTACCCATAATCTGAAGCCTGGCGAATCTCAAAGCAAAGTCCAAACGCTCACCCGCAGATGTTGCACGATGTCGCATGGTCCGATCCCAACCGCTGCCAACCAGTTGTTAGAGGCGGGGTTTGAGCCGCACGTCCGGGAGCTTCCTGGCTCGTGACGACGACCATTCCCCGACGTGAAGAACCCAGGGGTCCAGTGGAGGTGGGAGAATTGGTAACGTAACGAACGGTTTAATTACATGGTTGCGATACAGTCGTCAAATCCGAGAGAACTCCTGAGCAGCCTCACGCTCCGCCTTATATAGGGTCCGTTTTCTCCTCACTCCCCGCCAGGGCAGCAAGTGCGCAGCAGCAACCCGCCGTCAAGTGCGTCGTAGCAAGGTCCGCCGCGTCGTAGCCAGAAGTGCGTCGTAGCCAAAGTTCTCCGCAGTTAGGTCATGCCTCTCTCCCTTTCGTGAGCGCACCAACCCCCACGCACACACACACGTCCCGTTGACGTCACGGACGCGCTGAGACCTGTCTCCGCAGGCGCAGACACGTAGGCGACGGTCCCGTACTCGTCGGGACTCGTTTCGTGCAGGAACAGACAGGCGGGCGACGGTGCCGGACAGATTCATGACTCGTTTCCGCAGCGTTGAAACTCGGAAGAAGGCTGCCGAAGTTTCCATTCTTAACACTAGCCCGCATTTCACCATTCATCAGAATACTTTGTTGAAAAAATAACGATGATTTATCGGGGACAAGAAGTGCGAAAGTGCTTGCAGTAAATGCAGCCCGTTTCTTTTGAACTCGTCGCGTACCTGACAAAAAGCCTTCTCCACGGCATCTGAACGGTCACAGCGCAAGTCCGCTACCCTCGATGGCACTGCAGATACCGGCGTAGCAGAGCCACGGTAACGACGGCTTCGCCGAGCTTGGAAGCGGTGCACAGTCCTCAGCGTCTGCGGTACTGGGCTCGCCGCTTGCAACAGGCCGCTCCCGAACTACCTCGACGGCTACCTCGATGTCTGTCGGCTCCGCCATGGTTCTCGTGACGATGTCTCCGACGTGAAGGGAACCACGGCGGAGCTGATGGATCACCGAAAGAAACGGACCGACGTCCGCTTTCTACACTGGCAGCCATCACGATCGGGAAGAGACAAGCGAAATTGCTAAACAACGCTATGAAGTAACATAGCCGAGCGAGTTACCCAGTGCGGGACATACCCGTGTTTGGTGCAATCGTGCCCGCCTGTATCACGTTTTCGACCCCTAAGCGAGTGACTTCACTCTGTCTGTCATCATTGACATTGTGGTGAATTCGCTGGCAAAACACCACGCCATTATGCAGTCTCCTATACTTCGTTTCAGCTTTTGTCCAGACGCAGGCGATGCTACAAGCGCGAGCTCCGGGCTTTCAGCGTCCCTGCCAAGCACGCGCGCTCGTGCAATGCAAGCACTGTTCAGGGCCACACGCTCGCGCTCGTAGCATCGGCTGCGTCTGGACCCAAGCTGAAACGAAGTATAGTCACTACTTCACAATGTACTACATTAAAGGCCGGAAGTTAACAGCCGCATTGGACTGCTCAAATTATTGGAGGAAAGATATACACCGCATTCTAATAGGGCGCGGCTTCATACACCCCAAGTTCTGGTTTCATCAGCTATGAGCAAGCACGCTGGACACCTTTCGGATGGCTTTCAGAACTTGACTTGGTTTCTAACGACTGCAGACAGTGGTTAGAACTTGGATTGACTAAGATTTCAAATGAACTGTGGATAGTATTCAGAACTTGCTTGACTTGACTTTTGATGATGCGCAGATAGTATTCAGAACCTGGCTTGACTCCCCTTCGGCAATGCGCTTATTCTCGTCCCCAGACCTCGGCGGAAGGCGTGGTGCTCACTCGCAGCCGGTACCTGGAACCACGCGAACACCTGACCAGAGAACCGAGCATTCGGATTGCCGTCTGTGCGGCGCTCACGGAACAAGACATCGACCACGCCTGCAGCGTGATTGGTCTGGCTGCCCAGGCAACTCCTCTGATCAGATAAAATCTCTCGTGCTCCTCGTGTGAGGCTCACACGGGCCATGAGCCTTTGTCCCCATGGGCTGTCTACACATGGTGTGGGTAAACGCTGAATGGTTTGCAAACACCACGTGGGTTTGTATACTCCGTTGTGCCACGCTAATGGGATGCATTCTTTCTAAGCCTTCCAGAGGGAAAATCTTTTGGATCGCGTACCCATGCAGCATTCGGCGTGATGGTGAATACCGAAAGGACGAGTTCTTGTTGTCCAACTTTTATTTCCCGACGAGTCGTCGTACTTTTGCAAATCGTGAAATGTCGCGGGATCTCCTGTTCCTATGTCCATGGTGGCAGCAGATCTGAAGACCAGTCAGCTGAGTGGCTTTTGGTACGTTTGAAAATCTGACTGCTAAAGAAAGACCTTTATTTCATCGCCGTTTTCTCTCTGTCACTGTTTTCAGTGCCCGTGCCTGCATTTCAGTGTTTCTACAGCTCACCTTTTCTCTAGAGAACAGTTGTGGTAAGTTTTTAATGCCAGTGCGAGCGCTTGAGGTTCATATAATCAAGATTCACGAGAGGAAAATGACCGCAATAGTTCATAGGTCGAATGCTTTGCCACAGGTGCTATTCTCTACTGCTATGGTGGTGCCTTAAATTTTTTTGTGTGTGTTAGTTACCGCGGAGAGCATTGTGCAGTTACCTTGAATCAGCTGTCAGTTGCAAGAAGAGGCTTTGTGTGGTGTATCGTTTGTGCGCGAGACTCAAGAGCTTGCAGTCGCCAGAGACGATGATGCTTCTAGAAAAGACTGGTCATACAATTGGAACAAAGGGACCTGGGTCCGGGATTATGAGAGTAGTGTTGGAGTTGTAGTATTGGGGATGCCTTCCCAAAGAACACCAAAGATTGTTTCATTCCACACGAACAACAGCAGCCTTGAATATTCGCCGGTTCTTAATAACCGGATCTTTGCTGTTTTTATTTGTTCATTGCTTATGTCTGCAACAAACTTGCGTCCCAGAATTCCTGTTTGTTTATTTAACTTGCACTATATTAATTGCAGGTAATCACAGACATACAAAGAACAATGCGATGGGTGTATTTAAAAGATTACAGTGGAGTAAATGTTTCCCAGTTTTTCTGTTCCTCTAGCCTTCTTCGCCTCTCCCCCCAACAGCGGGTCTCAGTGCTCTGGCTGCTCCCCGCAGAAAGGAGGAGGGTCTTCCTCTTTCTCAACATGAAAGGGAAAATTGAAGTGGCTTCCTCTTTCTGGTTGTTCGATTGGCCTTAACAACCACTTTAAAGGGATGGTGAACCGAAATTTGGATTTCAGAAAACAATGCAGGAGATGTAGGCGGGACGCTACAATCCCTACAACACTACTCGTAAGGCGATATCTCGAATGGACGGCCGTATTTTGAGAAAAAGCGGTAGAGATTGAACAAGGCCGACGAGGCGCGTGACGTCAAGATACCTAGTTTCCTCCTCTCTTCGCTTCGCTCCCTCAAGGCGGCGAGGCGGAGAAGACGCGAGGACGTTCCCCTCTCCTTCTCGGAGAAACATGACGTCAACAAACCTGTCAAATGCGCCTCCTTTTCTTGAAAAATACAGTCATCCGTTTGAGATATCGCTGTATGAGTGATGTTTTGGTGTTTGTAGCATCCCATTGCACGCTTTTGCCGCGTGTTTTGTGGAATCCAGATTTCGGTTCAGCATCCCTTTAAAGGGGTACGGAAGCAAAAAGTGAAATATTCAAATTTCGTTCGGAAATGGGTCGAGCATGACGTGATAATAACCGTAATTCATAATCGCACGTTTGTATTTTGAACGACTGGCTATATTTTTCGTTCCAAACGGTGCACTCGAGCAAGCGCTCGAAGAGAAGCGAACGGAGAGCGCGATGCGTCATGGGATATCCGGCGCAAACAAAAACAGAAAGAAAAGATTCCCCGCATTCGTGACGTAGCAAGGCTGGCGGGATTATGAGCTTTGCCCTTGGTGGCGTTGTCAGCGTTGGGGTGGTGTCAAAGGGAGTTTTCGTAGACTGCGTTTTCCCTCCGCTAAGCCCTCCGCAACGAAGAAGCCGCTACTGCGCCGGCGCGCCGATGGCCTTGGCTGTAGAGTTCCGGGTATCGTAGCGGGTTGCGGAGGGCGTTGCGGGACACCGAAAACGATCTTACGAAAACTTTAGCGTCAAGCGCGTTACAACCGAGCTGTTCGAAGTACCCGTGGGGTGACGAGCGTGTGGCTGGCCCAAGGAGCACGTAGCTTCCACAACACTGTCAGCTTAGGGCTGAACGGGGTGGGAAAAGCAACTTTTGTCCGAGTTTTGAGCGACGGGCTAGTCTTCTAGGGGGAGGATGGCTGTATCCGGGTGCACAAACGAGGGTCCGAGAAAGAGGGGAGTCCACTCCTTTCCGTCTTCTTGGACTGTTTGGTACAATGCGCGATTTGTGAGTTGGGAGGAAAGCTAAGAAGGAAAATGTTGAAATGCCAAAGAGCGGCGCTGCTCCGACGGAGCTTGCTACGTCACGACTACGTAGCAAGTTCCCCAACGTTGCTAGATTACCTCCCAAATAGGCTCTACATGCATCCACCAGGTGCACATTGAAAGATCGTGCTATTTAGCCCCATAGAGAATACATGAGGTTTTTCGCCAACTTAGAAAAATTCTCTCATAATAACGGCTGCGCGGATCTTCTTGAAAATTTTGGATTTAAAGGGCAACTCCGGCCAAAACTCAAAATGAAATAAAATACTGGTATCGCTGTAGTGACACAAAATACGACCCCAGCCAAAAATTACGCCCGGGCGACGCCGCGTTCTCAACTAATGCCGATAATAAAAATGGTACCCGCCGCGAGCCGCTGCTCTTTAGCGGGCGGCCAGCGGGTTGCCGATCGCTAAAGCAACATTGAACCGTGGACGTCAATATCGTTCTCTTTTTTTTTCCTCCGTCCGGACGGGCGCATTTGTTGCGCGCGCTTCGGGCTTCTTTTGTGCCGCTACCACCGCTACTTCGGCTTGTGATGGCGTGTTTAGCCGTTGCTTTTATCTGTTGCCCGTGCAGCTTCGGTATAGCCTTTTGTTTATTTGCTTGTGAGGACTTCAAGACTCGAGTTAGCGAGCAACTCGGTGCGCCCAAAACTGCCCAACTGTTCTTTGGAAGATGCCGAAGATACAAAATGCATGCGGCACTAGTGTATTGTAAATAAATCTGAATTAGTTGAATTAGTGAAAAGGATGATTCCAGCCGAACCACATGCAGTCAACATAGCAAAAAAACATGCAGTCAACATAGCAATGAACGTACCATTACTAAGTGGCATGTTTTCCAGAAAAGGTAAACATGATAAAAGTATCTAGATCAATAAATAAAACAGTCATTGTCAAGTGCAACGTTGAAGATGGAGCATTCACGCTCCATTGAATGTCCGTTGAAAGGGGAAGGGTGGGCGTGTAGAGTACAACCAGTAACATAGCTCCAATCACTGAAGTTTATAATGAAAAGGAAAACAATGTTCTCCTTTGCATCACTGGCTTGTTTACTGCGCAATCTCGTGTAGAGTACACAGGTCCGTAACTGACTACTAGCGAACAGCCGACGCGTGAAGCTCGATCATGCGATATAAACATTCGATCGCCTCCCAATCGTTCGAACCCGTTACGCAGCAGTATTAATTAACATTGCGCTTGTGGATACCATAAATAACTTTAAAAATCGCGAAAGTTCGGATTCGTAAGTTACAACTCTCTCATTTACCCAAGTTCGGCTGAGGTAAATATAATATTTAAAAATGCCAAAAAAAGAAAGAAAACACTTGCCTTAGTCAAAAGTTACGAAGGCAAACTTTTAAAATCCTATGTATTCTAATTAAAAATTGTTGTGGGTGGGGGTGGGAATGTGGAAGGGAAAGAAAGTGTTCTTCTCACCTTGCTAACGTTCTCTGTTTTCTCTATCACCTACAAAAACTTTTGCTAGCTTCGAGAGTGATAATGTATGCCCAATGAACTCTCTTTTTTTTTCTTGTTAGTGCGGCAGTTTTTTTATTCTATTTTATTTTACAGGTTAGATTTCACTACATAGACGCACTTATGTGGTAAATTAGTGTCGCAGCTTACAAATTCAGGCTTACGCGCCTGAGAAAAAAAGAACAAAAAACAGACGTGTACAGACCAGCACACGTCTGTCCGAGGGTGCCGCGGCCCGCGCCGCGGAGAGCCTCAAAGCTTCGTGTCTGGGAATGACCCGCAGCCGCCGAAAGCGAGAGGGCCCCCAGTATACTGTACGTCACTGGCAGCGCGGCGTGGAGCAACGCCGCTCCATCCACGAAGCCGCGATGACAATTTAGGCCTAGCAGACGAGTACGGGAGACAGCACACACGGCGACAGCCGCGAGTACGGCATCGAAAGAGTTCACTCGTTTTCCAGTCGCTAGCTTTTGGGTATACAAGCGACGAGTACGGCATAGATGCACGCATGGCGGCGGGCCGCCGAATACGGCACTGAACGAGTTGACGGGTTTTCCAGTCGCTAGCTTTTGTTTTTAAAACAAAATCAGCTTTTCAATCTTGATGGCTGGCGCAACAGAGGTATACCTCTGTTGCGCCAGCCGTCTAAAGATAGAAGGTAAGCTGATTTTGTTTTAATTCTGTATACGTGGTAGTTATCCAGCATATGTAGCAAGAGTTAGTGCGTAAACCCAAAAGCTAGCGACTGGAAAACCCGTCAACTCGTTCGGTGCCGTATTCGGCGGGCCGCCATGCGTGCACTATGCCGTACTCGTCGCTTGTATACCCAAAAGCTAGCGACTGGAAAACGAGTGAACTCTTTCGATGCCGTACTCGCGGCCGTCGCCGTGTGTGCGTGTCTCCCGTACTGCCGCTAGGCCTAAATTGTCATCGCGGCTTCGTGGATGGAGCGGCGTTGCTCCACGCCGCGCTGCCAGTGACGTACAGTATACTGGAGGCCCTCTCGCTTTCGCGCGTGGTCATTCCCAGACACGAAGCTTTGAGGCTCTCCGGCGCGGCCGCGGCACCCGAACAGACGTGTGCTGGTCTGTACCACGTTTGTGTTCTTGTTTTTTTTTCTCAGGCGCGTAAAAGCCGAATTTGTAAGGCTGCACACTAATTTACCACATAAGTGCGTCTATGTGGTAAATCTAACCTGTAAAATAAAATAAAATAAAAAAACTTGCCGCACAACAAGAAAAAAAAAGAAAGTTCATTAGGCATACATTATCCTCTCAAAGCTAGCAAAAGGTGCCACTTGGCCTGCGTACTCGTTGAACGAGAACGATCCTGACGTCACGTCCCCGATTTCCAGTGTTGCCGGGGCCTCGAGCGGCTAGTCTGCCGATTGTCTGCCGCGCCCAAAACAGAACTTTCGAGGCGTCGCTATCTTTAAAACTACGCACGATAACGAGAAAAAATTACACCTTGCAGTTCAGGGACGCTGGCTGCGCTAAAAACAGTCATTATCCCAAAATCGAAACTATGGACCGGAGTTGCCCTTTAAAGACGAGGAATTATCGACATATTGAGGGGAACAAATGTTTTATTATAAATCTGATTATATTCTTAAAAAAAAATCATGAAAAATAATCGAAATCGGCTTTGCAAATTTAAATTTGTTGCAAATTTACAAATTTTTACAAACTTAAAATTGCAAATTTGCTAAATTATTTAAATGCAAACGAAAAAAGTATTTAATTGAATGTCTTCCGTATTATTATTACGGAATCGAATAATATCGAAATTATTCATGTAAGTCGATCTGTTCCGTAACTACAGCGAATATAAAGAACCAACATGTCGGTGCTTGATTTCATTGTTTTTAAGGTACTCTCTCTCCCGTGAGGTGGCGCTCGCTGTACACGATATCCGAAATCGTCCGTTCGGCGATCGGCCGGATCGGCACTCGTGCAAGAGTGTTCTTCCGCGGCCGTATTCCGCTGCCCGTATCCTGTTTCATTCTGCACGCCGAGGCGTCAGTGTGCGTGTCTCGCTTTCCTGCTTCTCGGTGGATAGGTCTCCGTGTTTTCGGCACGTGGCAAATTCATTTTAATGCGAATAGCATTCTTTGGATACTTCACGCACTTTTCGTCTATGTATCTATCTATCTATTGTGGGGATTGTGATCCCTCAACATTCTGTCGCGTCAGCGTGTTGGCGCGCCGTGGCGGCCGCGCTGGCGTAGCGAGAGGTGGCGCTGCTTACCACTGTGAGTGGCTTCCTCCTCTCCCTCTTTGGGGCGATTTCCATTACGAACCCCCGCACAAAGGAGATCGACGTGTCGCTCCTTGATTGGCCCCTTCGCCTCGACTGTTATCTTAAAACCAGCGGACGGCGGGATCTCTGGGTCTTCTTCCTGGGATTTCGGCGGCGGCAACAACGGAGAACCGTCCAGGCGCACCGGTGAGCGTTGACCCCGTCCTTTGTATCTTCGTGAACGACCGTTCGGCCGTGGACCACCTCCACTCCGACGACGTTCACCAGCTTAGCCGTTGACTTTGTTATTTGTTTTGTATTGTAAATAAACAGAGTTTATCACCGTTACCAACGTGACTGGTGTCTCTTGCGCTCGACGAGCAGCATGCCACGCGAGTACGAACCTCGCTTCGCGGTAGAGCGTCTCGCCGCGAACGTGGTACTCCCAAAGGCAGTGGCCCTAAGGAGAACCACACTATCTATCTGGCTATCTAACCTCTTACGCCGCGGGTCGATAAATAAATAAAAAAGACCGGCGCCGGCTGGGATTCGAACCGTTGACCCTTTGATCAGCAGGCAGACGCGCTAACCACAGAGCTATGAAGGCAGTCATTCAACGCACTCTAAACGGTTGTTTATATCTTCACCACAGGACGCGCTTTACAGCGCTGACCGGTGCGCGCGCGTTCCATGCACGAGGCTCATTCCGCTCCGTGAGGCTGAGCACGGCCGCTACATCACTCTCCGCTCTCGTGAGGCTGAGCACGGCCGCTACTCACCCTCTCCCGCGCTCGGGAGAGGGTGATGTAGCGGCCGTGCTCAGCCTCACGAGAGCGGAATGAGCCCTCGTGCATGGAACGCGTGCGCACTGGTAGCTGTGACAGCGCTGTAAAGCGCGTCCTATGGTAAAGATATAAACAACCGTTTAGAGTACCGTTGGTTGAGACTAGCTGAGACGCCAGAAAGTCTGGTCGGTACCATTTTGAGTGTTTGTGCGTATGGCGCGTGCTTTGCTCGCCTTCCTAAGTGACACAAACGCACGTGCTGGGCTGCGGAGATCGTGCGCAGGGCTGTGTAAGTGTCAACAAATTTAGAATCGCCTCAAGAGTGGGCTGGCGTATCTAGAGTGTGCCGGCCACCTGACGAACGCGCATAACTCCGCACCGTTTGATGCTATTCGCATTAACGTAGATAATCATTCCCAAAGGATGGGTTCTGCTGATTTTTTGAGCTATGGGTCGAAGACAACCGTCCTATGGCAAGCGAACCGCGAGGTGTTCCACAACCTCGCGGTCCGTCAATGCGTTGTGCTTGTTTGTACTTTTTTTCTTTTTTGACGCAAAGTTTTATTTCATCGTTATCTTACAAACAAACGTCCTTCGGCCTTGGGGTCGTGGAAATCGGGGATGAAACGTGTACAGAGTAGATCGTTCTTTGCCTCCTTATATTTTTCACGGACGTCCTGTGACCTCCGTACGGTTCGTGGTCACCGCCATGTGACGCGGGGAAAACGGGTCGCCTGCTCTGTTGTCAGGGTATTCCTAGGGGAGGGTGATAACTCGCTGTTCTGAAAAAGCTCCTTCAAAAGATCTAGAAAACTTGTCTATGTTTTATTATTTTCAACCGCGATATAAACGTGACGTTCCACTTGTAAAACGTCCAACAAGTTAGAAATGTACTGATGGCATCCGTCGTATATTCATTACTTCCATAAAATCGTGGCACCTCGTATCCTAATCTTTCCTCGTTCATATGTTTCTTTTCGCATTACGGTTGTTACTGGCGTCAAATAAAAAGACGCAACAGTTATTTAATTACATGCCCGAAGCAAGTAATCTAAAGACCGTACAATCTGTGGTTTTAGTACACGTAAGCTTATGAGTCCACCATGTCATGTGTTGAAACAAATAAAAGTCATTGCCAAAATGATTAGAATAGAAAGTGAGTCTAAAGGCTCGTTCACAATCTTGCAACCGAGTACGACCGAGAGGGACCAGATCTGTTAAAACATCTTAAAATTTCATTTCTGGCGCCATCTATGCGGTGATCGTGGAACTGCATTTCACAAGAGCGACGCTTTGCGGCATTTCCGAGGTCGAATGTGCGTAATGCCTATGAGAAAGGCTCGTTTATAACGCTTCCAAAAGTTTTTCGAGAAAGAAATTCGACTCGCAGGACGGCTCAATATTTGACGTCACTGCATTGGCACGCATCGCGCGGGGAACTTCAAATTCGGAAAGTGGTGATTTTTTTTTTGTTTAGCGGGGAAAATCTTTCGTTAAATCTAGCTGGCGAAAGTTTTCCGCTAAATTTAGCGGGGAAATGTTTCCGTTAAATTTAGCGGGGAAATTGAACCATAATGCAACGCGCGGCGACGTCACGAGTGACGTCACTGGTGACCCTCGTGACGTCACGTGTGACGTCATCAAGGGAAACGTCCCATAATGCACCGCACAGTTACGCCGACGGCGACGGCGGCGCCGCTCATGCCGGAAACGGGCGCCTGAGCTGCGTTCTAAAATATATGATTTTGACGTGTCAGTGCCCCTTTAGGCAGTGGGCTCCCTTGCGAAAATAGGGAAGGTCCCAACTTTATCTCATAGCTCTCAATGTCCGAGTTATCTCCTCTTCTGTTGTGTGCTGTTTTTTCGGGGCTTCTGTTTCAACGGCCAAAGGCCACCCGCAGGGGTGGTCGGATTGCGGTCCCTTTTTTAGCTGGCAATCCCGTGCTATCTCGCGTGTAGACTTAGGCCGTAAACTCCCGGCGCGATAAACAGACCATCCCGGTCAATCGCAATTCGTTTCCTTTCTTACACTATCTTTCCTTTTTTTTTTTGCGTTAAGCGTTTTTTTTTTTTTTTTTTTTGCGGGCGGTGGATTTATTGGCGCTTACAAGCGGTGCAGGTTCTGCCGCGTCACCGCCAAGGTTGCAGGGGCGGAGGGGGAAGGAAGCGAACGGGGGGGGGGGACTACGACAGCCCCCCCCCCTCCTCCCCTGAGCTTTACAAGGTCAATTTTGTTTTAATAAAATCATTGATATACACCAACCAAAAGTTTAGTTTTTGGTGACATAGCAAATATTGGGTCAGCAAACAAAAAAATAGATCTGTGCAACGTTTCGACCGTAATGTCTTATCTCAACAGAGTACCCCCCCCCCCCCCCGGCCTCCCCCTTCACAGATAGGTTCAGATATGCTCTCGAAACTGCTGTAAACATTCAGCCAATCAAAAGTCTCGTAAGGTTTGTCCGCATATTCAAACCACAAAGCCATCCTGGCCATCAGTGTTGCCAGATTGGGCTATATATAGCCAAATTGGGCTACATTTTTTTCTAGTTGGCGTCAAAATTTCGTGGTTGGCTATGTGGCTATTTTGGGCTATTTCTAAGAATGCGGCGAACTTTCGTCGAACCTCAGGTTCGACGCCGAACTTTGAGGTTCGGCTAGTTAATTTTCAAACTTTTAATCAGTTTCGAAAAAAAATTGTTTCTCTTTTGGCTAGTTAAGAGGAGAGAGAGGAAGGAGAAAGGCTTCAAACTTCTACAAACTTCGGTGTTTTCACAATGCGCAGTGAAGCAATGCTTGCAGAGTTCGAACGGTCTCCCTGCAGCGCAGTGGAGCAAACCAAACAGATTGCACTATTACCACAGGCGCGGTAGCGCTCCTTCAACCCGGACGCATATGGCTCTGCCCGGACGTAGACTGAACTCTCCAAATGCTGCTTTGGTACTTTATTGTGAGAATCCTTAGGCACCCAGGTTTGTAAAAATGAGAAGTCCGCAGTTTCACCGCTAAACAATTGACTACCTTCCAGTCGCTGCCCACCCCAAGAAAGGACAACACAATCAGAAATAGCGTGAACATGAATGGGTGACACTAATATTCTTCACAAAGTAAAAGAGACGGGTGGGAGATTGGTAAGGACCTGAGATATTGGGGTTCTGGTTTGAAACATCCAGTGCTCTGACTGTTCTGTTTCTGTATTTTGTTCTTTTACTGTATGATCATATCTCCCGGCCTTCACAATAAAGCTGTCTGTGTGTTTTGTATTTCTGAAAACCTACGAAGGAAGGGCCAGTTTTGTACGGATTTTCATCATTCCGAAGCTTTTTTGAAAAATTCACCAATAACATAATGTACACAAAAGGTGGTGCACCTGAGGGTTGAAACAGAGATTGTAACGTGTATTGTATGAGTGTGAAAAATTGTCAATATAAGGCTTAAAAATCATTGTTTTTAGTCTTGGCTATTTTGGGCTATCTTTTTTTACGGCTTTGGCTATATTTGGGCTATACCTCCCAGTCGTTTGGCGGTTTTTGTGGACCATCTGGCAACACTGCTGGCCATCCCCTGGTTAGTCTCAGCTGTGCCGTGGTGACCTGTTGGTCGGCGCTTCACACCGGGGTGGTCTGTTTCAACTGCGTCCTTTGCGCTGAGCAGGATGAGTGCCTGTAAGTATTGCTGCTTCAAATGTCCCGAGATATGCCACCATTTTTCTTCGAGACTCACACCACTTTTAGCATTTTCTCAGGCGTCTCACATGTTCGCGTAGAACAAGTTGACGAAACTTCAGCTTCGAGCGTTCTGGAACTGCTACAAAATGACTGGCGCGCTGGCGCTTGCCGGGCGTGAAACTTACGCTGACATGTTTCATCTTGTAGCTGCCCGTTCAGCGGTCAGCCAGGGAATATTCCGAGCTCCAGGGCAACGTAAGTACTGTGAATTTCTTTTTATTATTTTTCCCTGCGCTTAATATCTGCCCATTAATTTGCTCTGTAACCTTGTCGACGTTGTTCCCTCGAGCTACGACGTTCTGCGATTTTGGCGGTCACCTGCGGTTAAGGAAGTTGTAGTTTGTGTTTCGGCTGTTACCAGCAAGTACTGTACACCTAATAACGAAGGCTTCTTTGTAGCTTCGACTGGTTTTCAGAGCTTGTAGGTGTTTCCTGGCACCGTAGCATGCATGTCGCAGCCATGTGCGTGCAGGGAGACGTTATCTGTAATAAAATGGTGTTGCAAACAACTTCACGGAAGCACAGCAGCTAAGTGTGTGGCCCACCTCATAATAAGTAGTTTCCAAGTACGAACGTGGCCTCCGGAAAGCTTGGGCGCCCGAAAGGAGCTTGAAAACGAGCGACTGAAAACTTCGTATCAGGATGTTTTGCCAACTCTGAGGGCCACTTGACCTTGATATTAGTTGCCATTTAGTTGTACTTTACTTTGAAAGTACAGTCGCCGCGGGAGTTAATAGCTCCACGCGAGCGCGCGTCTTTTCGAGGGGCGCTTGACTGGGCCCTTTCGGTAGAACTAGAGATGACGTCAGGGCGAGTCCATGCGGAGTGGATGGGGAAGCCGTCTCGATTCAAGAGAGCCGTTGTTATCATCTGCGGGGGGGGGGGGGGGGGTGAGCGTAGTTCGAATGAAAATGGGAGATGACTCTGCGGAATCATCTCCCATTTTCATTCGAACTACGCACCCGGCAGGCGGATGATAATAACAGCTCTCTTGAATCGAGACGGCTTCCCCGTCCACTCTGCATGGACTCGCCCTGACGTCATCTCTAGTTCTATCGCAAGTCACCAGTCAAGCGCCCCTCGGAAAAAGACATGCGCTCGCGTGGAGCTATTAACTCCCGCGGCGACTGTACATTGTATCTACAGTAGTTTCCTTTAAGTACT
>JAZHYW010043653.1:0-52650 GCA_037355805.1 Ixodes ricinus | reverse complement strand
AAACTCATGCTCTGCCTAGCTTAGTTTTATCTTTGGGTTTCACTCTGTTTCCCCCTAAGCCTCCCCCCCCCTTTTCCCCTTTTTTTTTTTTCAGAACGCGTCCAAACGCGTCGCTACGATTTCAAAAAATATATTTTTGAAATCGTAGAGGCACACTCACACGATTGCGGCTCAAATAGAGGACATACAACCAAAATATTACATTTCTGGATTATTTTTTCTTGTAGTCAACTATTATATCTAAAATAATTTTAAAAAATAATAATTTACAAAAGTTGGGTTTTTGAGAAAATCGACTTCAAACGTTCAACATTTGTTATTTCTTACAACGTTTACGTGAAGGTGGCGGAGCGGCTAGTCAAGAGATCATAATGGTATTATTTTATCAATAATGGGATTGCTTTGGGCTTTCTATAGAGCTAAAGAAAGAAAATTTACCTTTAGTACAGACAAGGTAAGGACCTGCCAAATTTGACCAAAAATCAACCTGAACGACGAGTTTGACATTTTGTTTAGAAAAAATAAAATCCCCCAAAATATTTGAATGCATCAAAATATCTTTATAGTACCTATTAAATGAGGGGTAAGTTAAAGGCCCGTTCACACTCTTGCAACCGAGTTCGATCGACAGAGACCAAACCGGTTTTTAAGCCTCTTGCGATCTCTTAGGAGCAGCTCCGCTGCAGCCGAGCAGGTCCTAAGAGATCGCAAGAGGCTTAAAACCGGTTTGGTCTCTCTCGGTCGAACTCGGTCGCAAGAGTGTGAACGGGCCTTAAGATGGTGGAGAAAAACAGCAGCGGCAGCAGAGGGTGTCAAACACGCGACCTGCGACGGCAGGCAAATATACTAGTTTCTGCCACTGCGGCTTCTACGCTTCGTAACTCGAGAACAAAAAATCTGGGTAACACGCGGTTTGCGCCCTCCTTCATTTGAGAAATGCCCCAAAAACATATATTTTTTTCGCCAAAATTAAAAATTTGATCCTTTTAGCCTGCCCGATTTCAGATGAAACCACCCACATATATACGTCTCTCTCTCTCTCTCTCTCTATATATATATATATATATATATATATATATATATATATATATATATATATTCACTGTCCTTAAATGTCTTCACAATTTTTCTCTTGTGACGTCTTAGATTATCGTCTAAAGATCAATTCAGAATTTTCAGATACAGTGATGTATCTGAATCGTTTAGATCTTTAGACGAAAATCTAAAGGCCCGTTCACACCCTTGCGACCGAGTGCGACCGAGAGAGACCAGACCGGTTTTTAAGCCTCTTGCGATCTCTTAGGACCAGCTCCGCTGTAGCGCATCCGGTCCTAAAAACCGGTCTTGTCTCTCTCGGTCGTACTCGGTCGCAAGAGTGTGAACGGCGCTTAAGACGTCAGAAGAGAGAAATTGTGAAGACATTTAAGGACAGTGTTTTTTGTGTCTTTAGCTGCCAGCTTGAATAGTAACCATAAGGACACGTTTGGCATAAAATTATTCTTCAAAGACCACAAGGTCGACGGTTGACTTTCCTCTGAGATTTGTTATTAACAAAGACGGCACGTCGCAAAGGACTATTCACTTTTCTTCGAAACGGTTTGTCTTGTCTAGATTTCAGAAGCCCTTTAGCACTAAGATGTTGCACTGATATAACATCAGGTTCTAAGCCATTTTATCGCAAGCCTTGCGCGATTTTTCCCTGTGGACATCAAGGACTTACGTTACTCATTTCAACAAGCTATTTTGCTTTCTAAGATCCGTCTGTTTTTGGAGGATATAATTTAGTTAAATTTCAGTCCCAGTCTGGTATGGAGATTTCAGATTTTCTAAGGATTCTTCAACTATATCTCAGATCTACAGTGGTAAATCATCATTGTCAAAAGTTCATCCAACGGTGTATATAGGCTCGGCGGTAGCACCTGCCCTTTCGGAAATCTATCTCAGAAGCTTAGATTTAAAGTTGCACAAGTTAATCAAAGATTGTACACATGGTTCACTTCTTATCAGAAGATATGTGGATGACATTTTGTGCTTCCATGGAGAATACCGTGTAAAAAGAGTTGAGGTTATCTATTGAGAAGCCAGAAAACAACGTACTACAGTATTTGGACCTCCAGCTCAGATTGTCCCGGGGTTTTGTTGGTCATATGGAAAGACAAAGGCAAAACTAGACTTCATTTTGATATTTGCTATTTGAAGCATTTAAAAGCAGGTTTAGTTCAAAATATAATAAATAACGCGGTCCAAAATTCTCGTTGCCACTCGATTATGACGTCTGTTGCCACTCGATTATGACGTCTATTGAGGTTGTTTTCCCGGTTTAATGCTGCAAGATACCTTCGAGATTTCCGGTCCAAACAGTTTTCGTACGTTGTTTCATCAGTCAGGGAAGTTTATCCCGAACAGAACAAGTTCGTTGTCATGCCGTTCATTTTTTTCCAAATCCCGGAGAAAGACTCACCGGAGAGAAGCTCTCCGGAGAAAAGTTCACCGGAAAAAAGCTCACCTACTTTTGTGCGAGCCCGGAGAAAAGCTCACCAGTCTTTCGACAGACCCGGAGGAAAGCTGACCTAGAATTCAATTTTTATTCAAGGTAGTCTTTATCCATTCGATGTTTATTTCACCAAGTGAACAATTTGCTCCTGTATGCTTGGACCGGGCTGAGCATTTTAGGATCAGCATTGGAACCACTGATCTCTATTGTAGTAGGCTGGATCGCGGATCGGAAGCCCGTCGATAGCTCCATCGGCGGCCGTTGCTTGACACCAGGCAATACACGAAATTCTATAGGAGAAACATACAAAAGCAGAAATATTGAAGCTTGTACGCGGTGCTCGAAGGCGAGTATTTTACGATCTGCTGTGATCATTATATCGGGTGTTTAAAAATTGAAAGTTCAGAAAAATTTTAAAAAAAGAAAAAAACCGTAATCATGCCGGTTTTTTTTCTCGAATCCATGAGGTATTTGTCAAGCGTTCGGACGCCGATTAAAAAAATCAAATGTGCCGAAGCACCACCGAATGTGCCGGCGTCGCTTGCTTCAATTGTTAAATAAATTACACGTTCAACAAATGAACGACACGCTCCCAGTCTTAGTTCGTCACATACTGTAGTTCAAAGCAAAAGCTTGCACCAGAAGTACTCTGTACAAGCGCTTGAAACGATGCGAACGCCCCCAGTAAATGCCTTCTAACTGATAGTCTCCTAAGCTATGACGACTTCGAGATCACGAACGACTCTAAAGTGACTCTCGGCAACCCTTGTCTCATTGAATCGCATCAGAGTTCACGCCCAACAAAGTCGCGACCGTCGACCCTCAACCAAAAAAACATTCATTAAAAAAAATGGTATTCTACCGCTTTTGATATTTGCGCCCAGAATATTAACGGTTATTCCCGGAAAACACGCTAAAAGTTAATCGTCGAGAACAACCTGCTAAAATAAGAAATTGCAGTTTTCCCCGTTTCTCCCATAGAGTCCCATGCATTAGCTGGTGTCAAGCGATGGCTGCTGATGGTGCCACTCGACCCCAGCGGGACAAGCCTCTATCCGCGATTCAGCCAACTACAATAGAAATCAGTGAGTGTATCTACAGGCGTGTCCCATGCGGGTAAAATACATTTGAAAGCAAGGCGCTTTGCTGCAGCCGTCGTTCCGCTTTCATGTCGACCGTTTTCTCGCAAGTGTTGCCATATTTAATTGTGACATAGCCGGGATAGAGGAAATATAGATTTCATTGAGCTCATTGGAAAAGCTTAGAATATTCAAAGCGTGCCTTCTTTAATGTCGAAATGTGAAGGTTTGGAAATGCAGAATCCGCTGCTGGTACATGACAGGTAACTTAATATATAACATCAAGAAGAAACTACTCAAGCTGAATGTACTACACTGGTTATATTTTCCCGGCTATCCTTCAATTACTGGTTTATTGATTTTCTTGAAATTTATTTTAGTTTTCTCGTGCTACGAATTCTGTAAAATTAAGAAATACTTAAAAATATATTATTTGTTAGTGAAATGCAGAATGACCGCATGCACGTATGGCATCCGAACATACTCCAGTTGAGTGAACGTATTTGAGTTGAGTCAATGGTCGGTTCATAGATTCGTAGGTGAGCTTTTCTTCGCATCCGTCAAAAGGCCGATGCAGCTTTTCTCTGCATCCGTCAAAAGGCCGGTGAGCTTTTCTCCGCATCGGACGCTTTTGCGGCGAGCTTTTCCCCGGTGAGCTTTTCTCCAGCGTCCGTTTTCTTTATTAGATATCCCACAACTTGAAATCAATCGGTGATAAGTTTGGTTTACGCATGGCGTTTGGCACAGGTATTAGCTGGAAACGTTCAACTCTTTTCGCTTCCGCTCAAAAAGGTTGCACAAAGAAACAGGGAGCAATGTGTCACATGTGTTTCCGGTGTAGTCTACAGGATCCCTTTTGAACGTGGGTTATGCTTAGGGTTCCGCGTTTTCGGTTTCTATTTTTTCGAAATTCGGCGTACTTTTTTCGGTGTTTATTTTAAAATCCAAATTTCGGTTTTTTTCGGCGTATATTTATGCCCACAAAAGTTTATCGGCTCTTTTCAGTGAATATAGAATAAACACTAACGGACACCGGATCAGATGATCCTCGTAGCTCTGATATTTGTGATCACTCAAAGAATAACGGCACACATACAGAGAAAAAGAAATGGACACTTTATTTGGTAAATGTGCGCAACTGTAAAAAAAAACAAAAAAAAACAGAAGTACAAACAAGATAGATATGAAGCCTATGCCCAAACAACATGGAACTTCACTTTCTGTACATCAGATTTCGTGATCTTATTTTAGTACACACAGATGTGCTTTCCCAGGTTCTCCTCGTTGATCCGTTCCGGACTCTTTTTTTCCTGTTAATATGATCCTGAGCTTTGAGAATGCCGCCACAACGCTAACACTGGACAATGGCACACTGAGAAGATGAAGCGCTGCCTGAGCCAAAAATCGGCCAATCAACCAATTGTGACCGCCAAAAGAGCCACGGTGCGAAGTTTTGAAGCTCAACACAACATGCAGAGCTTTCATCAAGTCAGTCTTCCTTACAACGAGTTTAAAAACACGTTCGTACATGGCGAAGTTATGGGGCATTTCGGACTTCACGTCCTGATCGATGATGCGCACATTAAACCAAAACGTCGTAATGGCATCCGTGTATCCCATACATTCGGACACATTTCGATAGACAGTGTCGTTCCATTTTTTCGCCATGGCTCTGCGTTACGACTGGAAGGTCGAAGTGCCCTTTTCCGGTTAAAACTGAATTTTAGAAAATGGATTTGACGGTTTTTTATTGGTTTGTATCGGTTTAAATCGAAAATGCCGAACCTAAAAACTGACCTTTTCGGTTAAAACCGAATTTCCGAAAATGGATTCGGCGTACTTTTATCGGTTTTTATCGGTTTAAACCGAAAACTCCGAACCCTAGAACTTATGCTACATACGTCAAACAAAACAACATATTAATGATCGGCTGGGCGAAGACAAACGATGTCTCAAAAACAAAGATCAGTATTCGGAAATTTCTAAGCACAGTCAGGAGTGTAATAATTGCGTGCCGTTATGAAAATGTTGAAGGAATCAATCGCGATTACCAAACATGGAAATGCTGCAAATAGGCCGTCATTGTCATTTTAGGCAGAATTGAAGCGTTTTTTGAATCTCTAGTTTTAGTAATGTGTAATGGTTTTTTTTTTTATAGATATTTTAGAAGTTTGTGAGGTCGCGGAATGATGTATTTCCGTTCAAGGTCATAGGTCTGCCCCCGCTGGTCTTGTTCTCCCAGTGTTATCTCTGTTACAGTATTCGAACGTGACCCCACTGTGGAGGGTCGAAGTCGTTTAATTCCTTTGTGTCAAACGAAAGTGGTGTGAGTGGGGAAGGGTCTTTCCCCTTCTTTCACTTTGTTAACCCTTATATAAAGGGTCCTGTCCGCAATACAATTTTAGTTGATACGTTCTCCTTCTCTTTGTACCTTTCGTATTCCTCAATCTCGGGTTTCTTCAAAATGTTCAGTATACACCACACCACTTAAGGCCCGTTCACATCTTGCGACCGAGTAAGACCGAGAGAGCAGACTGGTTTTTAAGCCTCTTGTGATCTCTTAGGACCAGCTCCGCTGCAGCGCATCGGGTCCTAAGACGTCGCAAGAGGCTTAAAACTGGTCTGGTCTCCCTCGGTCTTACTCGGTCGCATATATGTGAACGGCGCTTTACGCCCCAACGTTCTGTTCGTTGAGTAATGGTTTTTGAGATATTTATCATTCGATTTTTCCGTTCTTTCGCCCCTTTTAAAGATTGCACTCAAAAGAGCGTCGTCAGCCGTGCCGATATAATGACATTTGGAAGAGTGACGTCTTCGTTTCAATCATGTCCCTATCTCGGCGGCGGCTGTAGGACCGTTCGTCGACTGACAATTCGTCACACGTCAACTGGTAGCAGCGCTACTCGTCACATAGGGCAACTTGTCATAGGGCAGTTTGTCACTATGACAATTCGTCAAACTATATTTCCTATTTTTGTTACATTTCTTTATGTTTATCGAGCATAGTTCTTCCAAGAGAGTACAATTAGCACTGACCCCTTCCTTGATTTAATTATTTTTTCTCGACACAATAAATCAGACCTTTACTAATTTCTGATAGACACTGACTAATTATGTCTTGTCCACCAGAATCTTGGCACCTCTCTCAGTCACCGAAAAAGAATGAATGGCAAATTGCTAGGCAATTGTGGGGTGTTACGTGAAACGTTTCGGTCGCGCATCCGCACTTCGTGTCTGTGTCGCGCACGTGGACGAGTTAGATTCTTTCTGTGTCGCGTATGAATCCCGAAGAAAAGCTCACTGGAGAAAAGCTGACCGGAGAAAAGCTCACAGGAGAAACGCTCACTGTAGAAAAGCTCACCTCAAAACCGGCAGTTGCGGAGAAAAAAGCTCACCGGTTTTCAAGCGGATGCGGAGAAAAGCTCACCAAAAATGGTATCTTCTCACACCTAGACTGTTTTTTTTTATATTTGAAACATTTTTTTATGTTCATCAATGATGGGGGAAAACCAACGGAAAAAGGTGCTATTTGCAGCTTGACCAGCCCATTGGTACCCCTACAAGGCAAGCAACACTAACACAAGAGAAAAAGCAAAAATGACATCAATTAATAAAACAAAATTAGCGAAAAAATCACTACAATAGAAGGTATGTTTTAAGTATTATACAATGCAAGGGATATCATTCCTGCTCACTGACATAACATCAATTCCTAATGATGCGATATGATTTAGTAGCTTGAGAAGTGCATGTTTAATTCTTTGACGTCCAAAGTTAGTTCGTGATTGTGGTATGTGCCATGGATGTATCTGACGGATTTGACGAATGGAATCGTGCAAATGAAGGTCAGCAATGGCGAGAAATGTTTCATATCTGTCTTTCATGACAGACTGGAATGTTAATATTAATTGTTGCGAATAAATGTTTGAAACGCCAACTATGAAGTACTTCTCAAAGAGAGGCAAGGATGGGGAGGTTGAAGAGACATTAAAGGGCAACTCCGCTTCATTTTTGATATTTAGAAAACCATGCAGCCCTCTTCAGTATCATATAGGAAGACCCCATGTCAAATATTACGATCTAATTCCGTCTATATATTTAATAAACTGGCCAGCAAACTTTCAAATGAGCCAAGTCGCCGAAATCTGCCAACTCTAGCGTGCGACGTGAGGCGCAATCGTCAGCGCAGTCAATGCGACGGAGTTGGAGCGGCCAACGTTGAACCACTACGCCAAAGGCATGACTACGTCATTCTCGCGTTTTGTTTGTTTTTACTTCTCAGAGCTGAAATTGGAACGATGACGTCATGAGTTTCTCCTCCCGGTGTTGGCTCAAGGGCGTCCACGTGATCACCGTAACGCGGATGCGCTAGTTTGCGCTGCCCTGCGCGTTTATCGGTCTGTTTCTTTGCTCCCTCTCCTCTTTCGTTTTCTCCCCTTCCCCCTCTCCCCCGGGCCATCACCATCCACGCCATCCGAAGCGACCTGCCCTAAAGCGCGAAACAGATGTACTGTACTGCGACGAAACCGTCCGATCCGACGTGCGTGCTGCCGGAATGACCTCCGGGGGCGAGGGTTTTCGTAGCACCGGAGAGAGTTGAAAACTCCTCGCCTCCGACCGTCGTATTGCCTGATCGGACGTCGGATCGGACGGTTTCGTCGTACATGTGTTTCGCGCTTAAGGCCCCTTAACCTGCCCGCGTCGCGTGTCCTGTTCCTCTCCCCCACGAACGTCACAAGACCACGTGGTTCGACGTGACGTGGCCATGACTCTGACAACACGAGGCCAATGTTGCCTGACGCAACCGAAGTTTCGGTTTCGGTATCAGCTGATGTTTAAATTAAGATTACACAAGTAATATTTCACATTTCGCGAATTCGAAGACGTAGAGCTGTTTAGTAGTGCTTTGTGAAATGGAATCACATGTAAGCCCTAATTTTTCGGAATTGAGCGGAGTTGCCCTTTAACTACTCGTAGAGCTTCTTTTTTTTTTTTTTTTTTCAGTATCCAAAGTAAGTTTAAATTTGTTGTGCCGGTAGACCCGCACACTAGATGCGCGTAGCATAAGATCGGATAGAGTGGTAATTTAAAAGTTGAATTTTGACACTTGTGGGTAAAATGTTTCTATATTTATTTATCACACCTACAATTCTAGAAAGTTTAGTTCGAACGTGTCTAAAATGGTCGTTCCAAAACATGTAATAAGAAAAAAAATACACCAAGAGTTTTTACATTTCCAACATATTGAATAATATCAGTGCCATATTTCATAATAGAGGATTTCATAATAGAGGTTGTTTGAGTTCTGGAATGTAGTTGGAATATTATTGCCTTGATCTTGCTAGCGTTTATATGAAGGGAACTTTTTATGCACCAGGTTTTTAATTTTGAAAGGATATTATTTGTTTTGCTAATAATATGTTCACTATTTGAATCAGAAATGATCATACTTGTACCATCTGCATAAATAATAAAATCTACACCAGAGTCAATAGCAGCTATATTGTTTATATAAAAGAGAAATAAAAGGGGACCTAGAATGCTTCCTTGGGGAACACCGCAATTATTGTTAAGGAAAGAGGACCTATATGCTCGTTTATGGAAACATATTGGCAACGGTTCTCAAAATATGACCTTAACAATGAAAATGAAACACCTCGAAATACATACGAAAAAAGCTTATCTAAAAGTATACCATAGTAGATGCAATGGAACGCTTTACTAAAGTCAAGAAAAACGCCAATAGCTGTTAACTTTTTTTTCTAAATTGTCTAAAATAATTTCCTTTGGTGCAAAAGTGCAGACTCGGTAGACCTAAATTTTCTAAAGCCAAACTGAGATTCTATTAATACATTATGATGATCTGAGAAATTTGTAATGCTTGAGTGCATTAACTTTTCTAAGGCTTTTGAAAAAAAAGGAAGAATGGATATTGAACGATAGTTCCCCATACTATTTCTACCTCCTGCCTTAAATAGTACTGTTACTTTTGCTATTTTCATGCATGTGGGAAACACACCTGACGAAAGAACAAGGTTATAAAATATGTGTTAAACAAGGCACAATGAGGTCGACAACGAATTTCATGGGTTTAATGTTTATACTATCAGCATCGCAACTGTAATTGTTGCGTAAATTATTTATCGTCGAAAAAACTTCATATTCATCGGTAGGATAAAAAATATAGTATCACAAACTCTGGTATATTTTGTGCTGCATCACTGCAGTAGGTACCAGACCCAACGTTCACAAAATGACGATTAAAAGCATCTGATAGTGCAGAACCACACTTTTCCATCCCATCAATATATAATTTTTCTATTCTATCGTTGTTAGTATTTTTGCCCAAGAGAGTATTAAGTCTCTTCCAAAGCAAGTCAGGATGCTTCATACATTCAGAATCAAAAAGTTGGTTATAATAGTTTCGCTTCGCACGCCTCAAATCTGCGTTCTGGCGGTTTCTCAGTGACTTAAGTTCTGCTAGTTTGACCAAGTTTCGCGATTTTAAAAATGCTTTATGTAAGCGAGCTTTGGCACGCATTAATTTTAAGTGATATTTAGTAACCGTGCGTCCCACAACTGGATAGTGCGTCCCACAACTAGAATTAGAATCGGATTTGTGGCTCCGGACCTCGTACCGTCAGGACTTGACTACACCCGCGACCACGCTCCTGATGACATGGCCGACCTACTCACGTATGTGGATGCGGCTTACGTAAGCGGAACCTTTCGCACTGTTCCGACAGCAGGAGGGGCTGGGCAACTGCGCGCCGCCGACGCCCCGAGTTCCCTCCGCACCTCTGGAATGTGATGCACGCTGCACCTCAAGGCGAAGACCGCACCAACAACGCGTGCGAGGGGTGGAACAATGCATTCAAGCACCCCGCTGGACATTACCATCCCAGTGTTTGGACCCGAATGCCTCCAGCAAGACCAAGCATGCAGTGGCCGTACAACGTTGCTGCAAGTCATTCGAAGACCCGTCAAGAAGACAAGGAGAGAAACCACCCGCCTGCAGAAGCGACTACGAAACCTCTGCAATGACTATCTGCTGCACAAGCAGCTTCCTGTACTTCTTCAAGCAGTTGGTGACTGCATTCGCTTTTGAGGCGAAATGAAAAGAGCTTCTGAAATCGAAACTGCCAAAAATATTTTTGTTATTCTTATACGGTTGGCAAATGTTCTGATTTTATAGTTGCGGCGTGAATTATGTGTACGTAGAAAAAGGTGATTGCTCATTTGGGAGCAATATGCTTTATACGCTTCAAAAATATTTAAAAAAAAGACAAAGTATTTTAATATTCTAATTCTAATTATCGGACGCACGATCCGTAAGTCTAGGTAGGAGAAGATAAAAATTTCGATGAGCATTTCTCTGCACCCGCCGGCTTTGCGGTGAGCTTTTCTCCGGTGAGCCTTTGTCCGGTGAGCTTTTTCTGGGGAGCTTTTCTCGCCGCCCGTCGCGCATATACCATCTGTGTCGCGCACGTGGACGAGCTTCATTCTTCCATGTCGCGCATGCGCAGTCTGGGTCGCGCTGGCGAAGTCAGTGTCGCGCATGCGCAGTAGCTGTGTCGCGCTCCTGAAAGTTTTATATTCTATGCCTTCAAGGTGAACTAAATGCTTACAACTTAAAAGGAAACAAATACTAAGCTTTCAAAGAGGACACTATACACAGAAGCTCAATAACAAAAGCGACCAAACGCTGTGTAACAAGTTTTTCAAACCAATTATTTCCGTTTTTTCGACGAGTTGTCCCAGTGACGAACTGCCCTAAGAGTTGCTTTATTACGAATTTCTTTTTGACGAACGGCCTGCATCCCCTCGGCACTGGCAAGGTGTTTTTGATGGTGTGTGCCGACGTCACAAGTGACGATGTGACCTAAATGATTACGTCACTGTTCCAAGCGTCGTGTGCAGGGCTTGGTGCGCTTTTTTTTGCGCAAAAATTTTAAACCGGGCGAAAAAAACGGTAAAATTGCCGTGCATACTGCAATTCTAACATAACCCCTAAAACAAATTATTAAAAAATAACTTATTGTAGTTAATTGTTTAACTTAGCATGACGATTATTCTCTCAATCCAATGTTCGCCGAGGTTGATAAATACATGATGAAAACGACACTCTCAATCTCACCCCATTAAAACCAAATGTAGAGACCATAGGGGCCTCTACATTTTTGCATTCTACAAATGCTATCTCTGAATGCGATAGCATTTATCGTTGCACACACGGGCAGGTGTTTGGTCTCGACGACCATGAACTGGAGCACATTTATGTTAGTTTTGAGCCGGGGGGGGGGCGTGAAATTTTTTCTCTAAATTTGGCGGGGAAACAGAATTGGTGCATGGTTGTGACGTCAATTTTCCCGACAAATGTAGATGGAAACTGAATTGGTGGCCAGGAAACAGGATACCCATATATCGTGACGTCAGTTTTTCTATGAACTTTAGCGGGGAAACTGTTTCGGTGGCCAGGAAACAGGATACCCATATAGCTGAAAATCTCGAGTAGTAGCCTAACAATGGGGGGGGGGGGGCTATCGAATTTAAATTTACTGGAATTACAATTAAACACATTTTATGTTATATACTTTTAAAGATGCGCATTTTGATATATTTTGCAACGTTTTTTATCAAGTAGTTCGTTGGTGAATAATTTGTGAATGTGTCTCTAAAACGTGTTTAATTGACCTGTTTTTTTTAATTTGTTTGCATAAAGTATTTTTTTTTTGCAATTTTTAATATTATGTGTACATGTTATAAACCTTTCATAAAATAAATAAATATTACTACGTGAACGCTTTAGTGTGGAATTGACGACTGTGCAAAGTACCATAGTGAAACCTTGGCAATGCCAAAAGTGGAACCTGCCCGTATAAATAGCTTACCTCGTTTTCGAGAAGAGGGTCAGTTTCTACGACTCCTGGCTCCGCAATGTCCCGGTGATATGTTACAGCCCTTGGGAATTCTGACTCAGCGAGGTAGTAACGCGTTGACGCCACCAAGCGTCAGCGCTCATAACTACGGTACGCTTGGCCATAGGGTGGCCGATGACGTCGCGGGCAAGTCGCGGGTGCGACGGATATCCCGTGACGCACCGCGCTCTTCGATGGCCGATTCTGAAGTGCTCGCCAGAATCGGAACATTTAGAAGGAGAAATACAGCCATACGTTTGAAATACAAGCGTTCGATTGTCATTAGCAGACGAGTTGATCATGTTTAACGTGTGTAACGTATTATCATGTTTAACGATCATGTCTAACGTTTAGTACCCCTTTAAGCTCAAATAAACGCCATATGGATTACCGATGCATCATGTGGTACGTACACTTTATTTCTGAGCAAGTGCCCTTTCTTCCTTCTGGGCAGTGCAAAACGTTATGGGTCAAGCAAGCGCAGATATCTTGCGGTGCCTGCCAAGGGTACATCGGTCTTATTGGTCGTCATGTACGGTGTCGATAGCTTTCAGCAGTTTACGACGACTCCTGATGTGGGTAAGAAAACCTGTCATTTCGGGCGATCGGTTGCGGGTTTTGATGTTCTAGGGGCGAAGACGAACAAGGCAGAGCAGTAACGGGCCTTGGTATTTCGAATAACGAACTAGCTGACCCGAACCAAACAACCGCAGCGAAGCAAGTTAAAATTACGAGTCAAATATTTTCGCGACGGATTCAAGGGACGGACGTGCACATCACGTTTCCTTTCTCATTTGTTTGCTGCAACGCGTAACCAGCGACGGGTGCCAGTTTGCTTCTGAAGTGGTTGGCAAAAATCTGCCCCGACCGCGCGATCCAGCCGCTTTGCGGTTGAAAACGCATCGGATCCGCTTCGCGGCTGCGGATTCGCTTCGAGCGCGCCATTCGGCCCTTCCGAGACAAATATTCAATCACCGAATGTGTCTTCATTTTTTCCATTTTAGGCTCAACCGCACGGATTGCGACTTGTCGCCTCGCCGCTACAAATACTTCTAATGGCGCAAATCCTAAAAAAAGAAGAAAAAAAAAGAAAAAAAGAAAACGGTGTTAATGTGTTTAAATGAAGTTTTGTGTCCGTGCTCGCAGTTCTGTGTCAGGCCAAGAACTTTTGGGACGCCCCTCGTATTCGAACTCTAATCGTACGTCGGAAGGTCCATTTCGGCGCGCGCCGTCATTATAGAATCCAGCGCGGTGGTAATAAAGCAGCGATTCGGGGCAGAAAAATGCACCTAAAAAGATTTACATAAAAAAAAGAACGCTGGCGATTACGATAGACCACGACCATTCATTTCCCGTGCGCCCTACCTGCTGTGTACACTCTCAGAAATAGGGTGTAGTACTTGCACCCCTTGTCTTATATAATACACCCCAAAACTCCAATTCGAAGAAAAGCGCACTGACGTCAAACCGAAGGTACCAACTTTCACGAACGGCTTGATAGCTGAGTGGTACAACTTATCAAAATAGCTAATGCACGTGTTACTGTCTACAAAAAAAATATAATAATAATTGTTTTTTTTTTGTTTTACTGCAAAACCTCAGTGTTTTCTTTTTGTAGCTCTTTGATACGTATGTACTTTATCTACTTAATAAGTTATATCGCACGGTTATGAAGCCCATCGTAAAAGTTGAGGCTGCCGTTCGACGGCAGTGCGCTACGTCGAACTTTAGTTTTTGGGTCGATTATATGGCACAGCTGGTTATAAGACTACACCCTTTTTTATAGCAGTGCAGGAGATGCAGGGCACTTGAAAGAATCAGCGCTGCCGTTCGCGGCGGTGATTCGTCCATGCTGCGAAAAGACAGAGCGTGCACGCCGTCTCCTTCCTCGTCCTGGCAGCTGAATGCTTATTGAGCCGTGAGCGACGCCATTGCTGTTAGCCCCGAGCGGGACCGATTGGAGCGCTGCGATCGCTCGATGGTGAAGTAGTGACAAGAATCACGTGACGAGGTCAGGTATTTTCTCCACTTTGCTTGGCTTTGGTTGTGTGCTTTAGCGCGTGGCAGCTGAAACTGTTCGCTAAGTATATTTTGTTTTTGTTATCACGCAAAACGTGCGTAGGACGGAGCCTAAAAACAAATTCGAACACGCCAAGCGAAACAATCGGAAGGTGTGTAAAATCCTACGACAGCTTCATGGCCGCCAACACCGCCCGGATACTTGGCCGCTGAGACGACGAGCATAATTCTTGTGCTCTTCGCGCGCTTCCCGATTTCAAGCATGCAGCATACAAAAGGAAACAATCAATTCACGGATTCCGCATGCAAAAACAATAATCCCAACGGCTTCAGCGGCAGCTAAAGTCGGTGGGAAGGCATATAAGGTGGGTCGGAAGGCCTTAGCAAGGTGCTCGTCACTCACTGCCTACGACCAGCGGCCTCGTTAAAGAAATATGTTCGCGCGACCCGATTTTCTTTCCTTTTTTTCTTTTAAGTGGATCCATTTCGTATAATAATAATGTTTATTTCTCCATCAAGTACAAGTACATGATGGAAGGGGACTGAGAAAAAAGCTGCATTTGTGCAGCTTGACGAGTCCTGAGCCCCTCCCCAATTGGCAACAGCGGCAGGTCACAAAAAAAATGCATCACTTTGTAAACAAAACAAAAAAGTAAAAAACATACGCAGGTCAGTAAACCAATGTACAACATTCTAATGTAGCAGATAAATTAGCTCTGCTAACAGACTGTTTACTAAAAATAAAAAAAGTCAAATTCAAGGGTTCAAGATATTCAAGATATTCAAGACATTCAAGATTCAAGATATATAGCACTGACTATGTAATACTATACTCATTCAATAAATTCATTCTCAATGTATATAACTGTGACTTATAAATGATGGCATTGAGTAGAATATTTACTTAACTCATTGCTATGCAATTCACTCTACAAGAAAAAAATTCTTTCATATATTTTACTGTTGATGTTAAAGGATCAATATTATGAGTATTAAGATAATTAAGTATGGTGAAGCACATTGATAGTATTTGCTCACCATATGTTGTTCTACAACTGGGGACTTTCCAGTTGTCTAGGTTACGAGTGTGATATGTTGTCAATTTCACTGACAAGGATGCTAGTTCAGCTAAGACTGACAACATTATTTCTCATTTCAGACCTATAGCTTAGACATAACCTATATTTATATATATTGTAAATATGCATTAAATTTAACTTAGCGAACAGAGGTTTACTAGGGTAATCATATGAAACATTATATATTATTCGCAGCATCTTTTTTTGTAGCATAAGTATCTTGTTCAAATTTGCCATTGTAGTATTTCCCAGACGAGGTGACAGTAATGTATATGTGAAAGAAATAACGAGTTATAGATTAACAATCTAGCATTTTTTGGCAAAAGAGAGCGGTGACGATACATTATGCCAATCACACGTGACAGCTTAATCAAGATATGGTTTAGATGTTCATCCCAAGTCATATGTTGCGTGAAAACAACTCCAAGAGTCTTAAAACTGGACAAAACGTCTATTTTTCTCGAATTCAAAACGATATCTCTTGTAATAGCTGCATTTTTATTCTTCGGTTGAAACAAAATAGCCTTTGTCTTGTTTACGTTGATCTTTAAAGCGTTAGCTTGGCTCCAACTACTAAACTTCTGTAGAGTTTGATTCGCCCTATGTGCTAAGTCATCACAGCAAACACCTGTGAAAAACAAACTTGTATCGTCAGCATAGATGATATATTTGGTATTTTTATCTACGTTCACGATGTCATTAATATATAAATTGAACAAAAACAGGGCCTAAAATACTGCCTTGTGGAACGCCAGATACGATAGGTTGGATATCTGAAGAGTACCCGTTGATATGAACATATTGTTTACGATGAGCAAGATACGATGAAATGATAGCTGACGCTGGTCCGCGAAACCCGTACCTTTCAAGTTTCTTTATCAGCAAGTCATGGTTTAAATAATCAAATGCTTCGTAAAATCAACGAAAATACTAAGTAGTCATCTGTTTATCCTCAAAGCTGCGCAAAATACATTCCTTTTTGTTCCAAAAGGGCCAGCTCTGTTGACCGGCCTTTACAAAATCCGAATTGCGATGAAGTGATTATATTATTTCTTTCCGCAAACGTTACCATACGGGACAACAAAAGTTTCTCAAAACCCTTCGAAAATACAGATAAAATTGAAATAGGCCTATAATTCCCGAAATCGTTTTTGTCACCCTTTTTGTACAAAACAGTTTACCCTTGCGATTTGCATTCTCTGCGGGAAAACCCCGGCCTGCAAACACAAATTAAAAATATGCGTCATACAGGAGATATGATGTCCAACACGTATTTTATTGGCCCTATTTGCATATCGTCAGCGTCGCAACTTTTACTATTTCTTAATGCTAAGAATGCAAGTGTCACCTCCGGCTTCCACAACTGGAAGCCGAGAATGAATAGATTAAACTTTGACCTCGATCTTCCGGTTAGAGGATGAGTCTAATACCCCATTCACACGGGCTGCCTGAAGGACCTGTAGCTTAGGTCCCTTAGATAAAGGTACCTGTATCAAAAGGCGTTCGGGATCACACGGTAAATAAACAGGGCCGAACGAGCAATAGATAATTTTTGGTCTAAACAGGTTTGAGACATTCTTTACTTTATTAGAAGTGGAATATGTTGTTTCAAGACGAATTAATAATGGTTCTATTGATTTTATTGCATGGTGCAAGTAAAAAATCAGCTTTTCTTTAGAATGTCTCGCTGGTGTGGCCAAATTTCCCGCCGTGTTATCAAATCCAAACGAGGGAGATACACAAGGTGCGAAACGTGACCGACAACTCTCCGCGTGTTTCCCGAGTTTGCTCTGCTACTTCTTTGCGTCTGCCTCCGGGTCTTCTCAATAGAGAGCCTCCGAGACCGAGGCGCATCGTCTCGTACACTTTGGCGTTCCTCCTTTGTCGCCGGAGTTCGCTGATGTTGTCCTCCCAGAGACGAATTAGCAACCATGTTTGCGCCTCGGACCAGTGAACTCGAGGGCCTTTCTTACTGGTGCCGCTAGTGCTGGCACCCAAGTTCACAGGTGAACCAGGCGAAATCATGGTCACTACAATGCTCTGGGCAGGCGAAGCGGACGACTCGTCGTCGCTATCTCAAAGTATAGAGTGTACCCACTATACTAAAAGCATCTAAAGCCGCCATTGCTTTCGGGCCGCCGCTGCTGCTCCGCTGTCGCGAGTATAAATTTGTCGCTACCGTCTTCCATCAAGTTTGTGCTCACGTTTGCTTTATAATCTTTGCCTCGCAAATATTCTTTTTATTAGAATGCAATAAACAAAGCAGAAGCATATATGCCAGATTTTTATGTGGAATTCATCGGTCTGAGGCTACTCCCTGTAGCTGTAAAGGGAGGTCTGCGAGCTCCGTTTATTCTAAACCCTCCTTTAGCGAAAGGGACCTTTGTGCGCCATGTGACTACGAACTCCATCTGCCTTTACGATAGGGACCTATGCTAAAGGTACCTCTATACCGCCCGTGTGAATGGCGTATAATTACTCAAATCTCTTTGTCAACTCCTTGTGATTTTCCGAGTGTTGTGCGGTGGTGGCGGATTCTCTCGTCACAGTGACGTGGTACGTACTACTTCAATTTTCGTGTGTCTCTAAACCCGCGCAAACAAACCGAAAAAAAAAACTGCAGTGGGAATGACAAGTTTAACGACTGCTCGGCCCTCATCGCGATTGGTTTCTATTTTCTCTGCCTGCCTCTTTCCGACAGGCTGAAGGAAACAGGCAGGCAATTATGCTGTCCCAGCATCTACCTGTTTGGTCACTTGGCAAGCCTCCGAAGCCACGACGGCGACCGATTTGGTCGTGGCCAATACGATAACACGAAGCTGGGTCACTGCAGGTCCTGTTCCGTAGGTCGCGACCAGAGCCGTGTACACGTAGAGAGTTTGGCCACTCTTTGGGAAGTAGCGCCATTGTCCGAAAGGGGGCTGAGCGTGTTCAAGGGCGTCTTTACAAATTCGAATGTGGCCAACCATCAGGATCCGGAATTATTGCACATCGTTAGGACCGGAGACGACGGCGGTGGTCGCGAGAAACGAAATTAATAAGTGCGTCGGAGTAACTCCCAGTGACTGAAAATATGGTGCACGGGATGTTTCAGTAACGGCCATCCAAGATCATGCAGGAAGAGCGCAACTAGCGGGAGGATCGACATAATCCGTACGCCAGGTGCCGAGGGCCGGGGATCTGCCGTCTGAGCGGTCACACTCTGTCCGAGCAAAACAGAGTTCGAGCGGCATACTCGTTTCTTACATCTTTCTGTATGATCACAATTGAAACATGACGTGCACCAGCCATTTTCAACCAGGAAGGGTTACTATACATTTAACTCTTACGGGCTTATTAAAACCATATACCTATGATTAAAACTGTTTCTCGCTACCACCGCTAGGGGATTATTTTCGGCTTCTGGTTGGCCAAGAGAGCATGTAAAGCCCTCTTTCTGTGTCTGGTGCACGCCCTGGCTCTGCCCGCACCTCCCACTGACCAAACTCACTCACGGCTCTGGTCGCGACCACTGATCTCTATGACAATCGCTGGATCACGCTTCCCCGCTCCGCGAGTGCGGCCACCGGACGGCCATCTTGCATGCGGCGAAATCGCGTTTCTTCTAGCGTTGCAGAGGCTGGCGGCAGCGTGCTGAAGACACGTTTTCTACTCGTTCGTCATCATTCGCCGAATAAGTTTTTAAAACCCTGTGTAAGCGGCGAGACTTGCCGCTGAGAACACGTGGAAATTTTTACGAAAGCGCAGTGCCGCAGGAAAAAGGCACAACTCGCCGAAAGCAAGTTTCGCCGGTCTCGCGGCGTGCAAATGTGATCAAGCTTCCTTGGCACGCCGAAGCGCTGCGTCTCTCTGCCTTCGCACGCTTGATACCGATCAAGAATCGACACCGCGGCAAAGTTTTGAAGGTGGGTCGACGCGCGTAGATGTCTATGTATCATAGATCAGCCACGGAGTTCTGGATCGTCCAGCTGTTCCGGCGAGTTGCTATCGTTAAACCGGGGGAAAATCTGTACGGTTGCTTTTACTCAATATTAACCATGGCATTGTTCCAAATCTACTCTAATGGATCACATGGCAGCACAAACAAAGCAACGCTGTAAAACAAGGAAGGTTTTCGAAGGCAAAAGTAGAAGACGGCGAGATTGAAAATCTTTGAAACGCGGCCCACATGGTCGTGCGCGAAATGTTGACCAATCACAATTCCTCAAGGGTTCAAATCACATCACCACTTTTGAACAATGGAGCCACAAGGAGAATGTAAACATCAACATTTTGTAAACTCTGACAGGACCCGAGTGACTACATGACGTGCACCATATATAGTCATTTTTTCCCCTTTGCGTTGTGTTTGTTCCGAACGGTGTGCGATCACGAGCAGACGCACTGGGCGACGGGGCATTCAGGGCGGCGCGCTGGCGCCGCGCGTCGCCTTGATGGTGCTTTACGCTTGTGGGAGGCTGCAAAAATCGCTCCGGTCGTTCGTCCACGGGAATTGCGTTTAATCTTTAAATTAAATTAATAATTAAAATTAAATTTTGCGAGTTTTAGGTGCCAAACCAACGAAGGACATGTGGCGCGCCCCTGCTGAGGACTGAGGATTAATTTCGACCAACTGGGGGATCTTTCTGACGTGCAACTGAAAGCTCGGTTCCACGGCGCCTTTTCCGCAATAAGCCTCCGGCAGATTGCGGGCACCTCGGCCGGGGTTCGAACCCGCCACCTGGGGATCCGTAGGCTGGCGCTTTGCCTCGGAGCCACCGAGGCAGCGTGAATTACATTCCCCGATTTTGCAGTAACGTGAAATAATGAGTGATCTTCCGACGCTCACCGAACTGAGAAGGCGATGGGTTTCGTTCCTCGGTCACCGTCGCGGCCATGACGACCCCATCGAAGAGGATCCGACTGTGCGGACTCTGTGACTCATGTGTTATTTGAAAGCAGTTGACAAGAGCGCGTCGAAGGAAGTGTACAGCTGACTCTTCCGGTGGCAGTTCCTGTTACTTCTTCTAACTGCCCTGTTTTCTAGCTGGTCCAGCTTTTCAGCGGGCCCGTTTTCAGCGGGCCCGTTCTCAAGCGGGTCTCGTTTTCTGCTGGCTATAAAAATGTCCCGTCGTGCACTTCCCCGCAGAGTATCTCGGAAGGTCCAGGACTGTGATTCATGAAGAAAGCCAGGCCAATGAGAAGTACAGGAAAATTACACAGTAAAAATCGAAGCTGTGACGTCGTACTGAAACTGACGTCTCTTGTGAGAAGTCACGTCGCAACTTTATTTTTGAGTCGCAAAATATATTGGAAAATCATTACCAAGCTTAATTTTGTATAATTTAGCGATTGACCTCCCGAGTGCTCTAGGGAAAGAAAATATACACGAATTGTTTCAAGGGCAAGGCCGATGAATTCTAAAACGTATAAAAGAACAGTGGATCCCAGTAAACAATCCATTTATTTCTTTAAATTAGATGCACAGCGTAAGATACAGGTGGCCCTTTGTTGTAATAAATACCACTTTCAAACAATAAAATAGAAAAGTATATGAAAACCTGTGTCACTAGCTGAAACATTGGTGGAAGCATGGCCGTTGCTTTCCTTGGCACACTTGGTAAACTAGGACCCGCCACAGTTGCAGGTGCGCTCTCCGAGCCAAGTGTGTTGCTGTCGATTGGGGCTTCAAAGCCACAAGACGGGTCTCCGCGGCACGTCCGAAGGCCGGTTGCCTCTGCCGTCAATGCATGATGCTGCTGTGATTAAGAATTTTCAGCATTTTAATATAAAAATAAGAGAGAGAGAACAGGTCTTGTACCCTAATTATGTTTTAAAATTTAGCAAACAACAGGTTTTTTTTAGAAAGTAGCTTGCTGACGTTAGAGTCTATTCAGATGCTGAGTCATCGGCCACAAACATGGTCGCTAACTTAACGTTTATTCGTAAACACAACAAAAAACAAAATAAGGGAAACAAATTCGCCAATTAGATAACCGCATTTTCTTTCGGCGGCCATGCTTGTGTGTAGTTACTCGACATTAAAAAGCAGTCTGACGTCATATGTATAGACCCTGTAGCTCTGGCGACAGTTTGAAGAGTGGGAACAAAACAGTAAATTTTGACGCAACCAGGAAGGGGAGCTGAGGCTTTCCACTTGCCAGGATCTACAGGTCCATGGCTATACCATATAGGTATGGAAATCCCAGATCTGGTTAAGTAAGGAAATTCCAGATCTGGCCAGTGCATATCAAAAGGACACAAGCCTCGAAATCAGCACCTTATTTCTTTATTGTCTACAATTCTCCCACGTGTCTCGGCCCGCACTCTAGGAATTATAGGAGCGGTGATCCTTCGTCACCCTAGTGATCGCTAGTTTTGGACCAATTCTATGGTTTCACAGTTTCGAGTGTAATTCGTAGTCACTCCTTGAACAAGCGTCCCAAAGGGTTGAGGATTTGTCATATCACTTTTAAAACTTCTCGTCAATGGCAGCGTTTATGATACTGCGCGTTCTGTCCAACATTCAACCAGGCTGAGGCGGCCGAAATCTCTTACAATATTATCATTCTCGTTATTGTTGTTTTAGCAGGAATTACTTAAAAGCCGAGAAATTACAACAACCAAAACCGGGACTTAGCTCGGATCTCAGCGGAGCTGTTTCTAGCATTTTTAGCGTTTCTAACTTAATATCAGCGTCTTTGAAGCTGTACGAGAATGATAATAATGTCAGAGATATGTCTGCAGCTTATCCAGGTTGAAGGTTGAACAGAATGCACAGTACTGACATTGGCGAAAAAATGTTAAAAGTGATATGACAGGTACTTGGGTTCAATACGACACTTGTTCAGGGTAACTTCGAATTACACTCAACAATGTGTAACCAAAGAATTGGTCGAAATTTCCGATCACTAGGCAGCTGAAGAAACACTGTCCCCATGATTCCTCGAGTACGGGCCGAGGTGCTAGGGGATTTAGCAAATTGTCTATTCCGGCGTAATGTTAACACTTTCAAAATAATTAGTTCTATATTGAAATCCTCGTGACAATTAGCAGAAATAATCTCAAACTTAAGCTTGCCAAAGCTGAAGTTTGGGATTATTTGT
The DNA here is from genome assembly GCA_037355805.1 of Ixodes ricinus. Taxonomy (NCBI): domain Eukaryota; kingdom Metazoa; phylum Arthropoda; class Arachnida; order Ixodida; family Ixodidae; genus Ixodes; species Ixodes ricinus. The sequence continues at coordinate 29,976 of JAZHYW010043653.1, read as the reverse complement.
GCTAATATCTGGCTTGCGAACAATGAGTCATTCACATTTTGCTAACAAAGTAAATTTTTAACTTTTTTTTAACTTTTTATTATATTGAAAACCGGCCGCCAGATAAAGCTGTATATACGCCAGATAAGGCTGTGTACACGCCAGATAAGTCTGTATATACGCCATATCAGGCTGATATATACGCCAGATAAGTCTGTATATACGCCAGATTAGTCTGTATTTACGCCAGATAAGTCTGTATATGCGTCCATATCAGTCTGTATATACGCCAGATAAGTCTGTATATACGCTGTATATAATCATATAATTTTTGATATGGCCAGATTTGGCCCAGATATAAGATTTCCATACGGGTAGCCAGGGATATCAGGCTATATCTGGCATGATGAGGCTATATCTGGCAGATATACCATATCAGGTTATGTGTGGCCAATATTTTATATGGCCATATCTGAAATCTTCAGATCTGGCCAGATATAAATTTTTTGTAAGGGGATACCTGTATCGTCCAGGACAGGGTTCAAGATGTCCTCTGTTGGCGAGAACAAAACTTACAGTTAGGAACTCTTTCAACACTTGACTCTATTCCGTTATTAGCCAGTGAGCTACATAATTACCCAGTCGGTTGTGCTGAAGAGAACTGTGCCCGCAGTAACAGCACCAGCCAAGTTGGCCCAGAATTGGTGGTCGTGCTGGTCGCGCTGGTCGTGCCGCCAGATTAGCGGGCCGTGCGACGCCATCGCATTCACATGTTCCCTCGTGGTTACACCACCCGCGTTGCATTCCTTTGATATCCTTCTGACGTGAGCATCCTAAAGAAGTAACTCACTGTCCCGCGGCTTCGACGCACACTCTAACATAGGCTGCCATCACCAAGATATGAAAACAAACGTCACCCGCAGATGCTTCCGATTAGATTCGTACTTCATAGATTCAAAATTCGTCGTCCTTGCAGACCGAGAAGAGAAATTACCGTTATTCGCATAGGCCCGCTGGCTGCGCCCGCGGGCACGCTGGGCGGCCGCAACTGCCGCCATCTAGCGGAGAGCAGAGTGTTTTTCCCGCTATTATGCGCATAGCCGGCCTGTTTTTGCCGGCCCTGCACAAACGGGCCGCCAAAAATTACAGGGCCGCCTACGGAGCCACCTATATAGCCATTCGCACCATCAAAGAGGGGAAGGGCCAACCGCAGCCGTGACGTTGTACACGGCTATTTTGACGGGGCCGGATCAGTTCGCGGCTAAGTCCTGAAAACTTTGAACGTCACGGCTATGGCCGTGACGTTTGCCGGCCCCAGATTAAGAGTGTACACGCATGAAAAGAAAACGAGGAAAACTAAACCACAACAGAAAGGAAGCTGACTCGCAGTCCTAGATTGGCTAAACGTCGCAGTCGCAGGCCCGCTAAACGTCTCAAACTGAGCTGCTCGTCAACATACGCGAAGTGTAAAACCAAGTTATATATTTTATGCCAATCATGATATCTTTATACTGCCATACGCTAGTTCCGATCTTACTTAGGAACAACTATTTAGTTCATTCGTACCTGCGTGAGGTCACACCCAATCGGCGCTCGATGTTTTTCTTCAGTTGCGATGCGTACCAACGCGAGCACCATTCGACGTACACGAACAAATTCATCGCGGTCATGCTTTGCGGGAGTGGCCTATCAACAGCCTTGCTCCGTTCACCAAGAACGTAACGACGGCCGTCGATAATCGCCGGAACGCCACGCATGCTCGCACTCGTCGAGCGTTGCTGTAAACCCTGTAAACCATCAACAACCGCGAGCGTCGTGGGAAGGGTGTTCTCCGCGAGGAGGTTTTGCTCTGGTTTAGCGCGGGCAAGGAGGTTAGAGGCTGTGTGATTGGCTGTAGGACCATCAACAACCGCGAGCATCATGGGAGGTTTGTTTTGGTTTGGCGCGGGGTGTGACAAATCATGAGAAAGGGGCCAGCGTCAGGGGTATGTCTTGCAGAAGCTACGGGCTGACGTCATGGCCTCTCCAGGTCTATCAACCACCTTGGGCACGGAAAGAACCTGAAGGATGCACCGCGCAACGCAACTTCCGGCAAACGCTGATTGGCTTGCGTCAGGAGAAAGGCTTCGCCTGAAAAAATTGGGTTCCTGACCAATCCCGATTTAACGTCAGCGACGAGCGGATTCCGCCACTCGGCTCCAAATTCCGGCGTCGCCGGCGCGGATCCGCCAGTGAATTCTTAAGCGTGAACGCACCATGACGCTTCTTCGTCACACCGGGGCGTAAAGCTATTGACATGGGATCTAGCCCATAAACACATTCTGCGTTAAAAAAAGAAAATCTTGCCGAAGATAAGTGTTTGCCTGTTTGGTCTGCTGAAACAAGCACACGGCGCGAACCACTGTACTCACTCAGTCTTCCTCGCTAACGCCCACAGATATTTCTTAACCCTCCCGGTAGTTGACGCCATTTTTGAGCGCGCCGGGAGGGGAAAGAGACGAGGTGCTACGTCAGTGTTCGGTCGAGATTCGTGTCGTCACTGTTGAAGACGAGTCTTATGCTAATCTTTTGTAGTGCCGACTGTACCTCTGCACTAAACCAACATACAGAGAGACACACCACGAGATACACAAAGAAACGATAAACCAAATCTGTTATTTTTACGCTGATTACGATCATAATTACATCAATGCGCTTATGGAGCATGCGAAACGATTTCAGGGAACTTGGGGCATGCGGAAGAAAAAAAATAGGCGAAAAAAGAAGAGAAAAACAACAACAACAAATGTTGGCTATACGTTGAGAATGTGAATACGCCATGATTGGACCTGATTTACGGTACGAAGGACGGTGTGGTGGTTAATGAACCGGAGTGGCCTAAGCCACACTTAGTCAAGACACGTTAACATATGGACAAACTATATCTGGTTGCTCGGTAGTTTAAATGTCAGAGTTAGGCGATTCGTTATTTCAGTGCCATGCTGGAGCCGATGCTTACGAAAAAGGTGAGCGGAGAGTGCGCTCGCTGTTCTCGGCAGTATTCCGTGTGTCGATGGCTTTCGCTCCACGCGAGAAGATGGATACCAGCCGCGCGCCAGTAAAAGCCCGCGGCTAATTTTTTGTGCTTCTTTCCTAGCCCCCCCCCCCCCCTATTATTCTTTCTTTGGGTCAGTTTATTCAATTCAAAGCCTGCACTTATCACCCAGTTTATTTGGTAGCTTATCCACGGGCAACTGGCTCATCTTAGAAGCCTGTGATCAGTTTGCACGATTTGTTTTTCCGCAGTGATTTTGAACAGTGTCCATCGGTTTCTTCGTGTTGCTATGTAGCTGATTCGCCGGCATTAATGATTTTCGAACCGACACTGGTTCTTTCTATTTCTGGTCAGTTCATATCTCCTACCTATAGTTAGCTGCCCGATTGGTGAGGTGACCAAGTCGTCAAAAAGTAAATTTGTCGTATGGACGTTTTACACAACCGTACACTTTAAAAATGCCTGCACGTCAACTACCCAAAATACTCGAAGACTAATCTCTGCGGTCTACGAAATCAGCTCGGCGAATGATGAGGCGGAACATCTGTTTAGACCTAAAAATGAAGTCTGAGCTGTGGCCTTACGCAATGCAAAGCGTCATGCTTGCATTGCGTAATGCCACACGCAGTCTTCATTTTGAGGTCTAAACAGATGTTCCGCCTCAGTCATTCGATTGCGCTGATTTCTAGATCGCAGAGATTGGCTCTTCAGTGTTTTACTTGGGTAAGTAAACTCGCAGGCATTTCTTAGAGTGCATGTCATCATCTCAATGTCCCCATACACGAACCATATATCAAACTCACCATGCAATATCCACACTGTGATCGGATAAATGATGATGATACTGAAAACACGCAGACATACACGCCGTCCGGTAGACCGTTGAAGATAGACGGCACAGAAACTGCGAACTTTTTTCTCTCCCATAGTGGGTGCCGATAGGAAGCAGTTTACCTATAGCGTTCGAGTCCGACGAAGTGATGGGGTACCTTAAAGTTATCGTTTCAAAACATTTCCAGTACACAGTTGTGGGGTCGCTCTGTGATAATCGCCGCCCGATCGGTCTCTGCTTCGATCGTCTCCCAAAAAGTGACATAACATAACGAGAAGACAGCGAATGGGTTTACTGTACTTCCCGGCTGCCCGTCCTCGAGAGGAGGGAGTCCGGGCCCGCCGACACTGGCTAATCGCCCCGCCGTGCAGAGCTCGCAGTTCGGAGTCCGTGTCCAGGCCTGTGGATCGATCCTTCTCACGCCAGCGCTTCGTATAGGCTAGCTGTTCCGGGGTTATCAGGAGCCCAGAGTCTCGCCGCGGTACCATTCCGGGATCGTCATGGCCGAGGGGCTATCGGTGGCCGGCCTGGGCTCGCGCCGTTCCCGCCGGTGCCTAGCCCGAACCTCGCTGGTGGATCGCTCTGGGGTTCGCCATGGGCCAAACCGGCTCCATCGTTCCTGCCCGGCCCCAGGCCCGCGCAGCACGCTCTGTCTGGCTCCAGCTCGGCCCCCGCCGACCGCCTGTCACGCCCTCCGCCCCGTCGTCTTCACCCTCGTCTTCTCCCCGTCCGGACTGGAGGACATCTTCGGTGCTCCGGCGCCCAGAGGCATCAGAGGACGACGACGGTTATCCCTGGAGTATGCGGTCATGAGGACAGCGACAAACACAAAAGGAAATGGGAAATGAGAGGTCCCGGGTCTGATACCCGGACCAGGCGGATTTTCGGTCGCGCACCAGTCACCTAGCTGTTTCGGAGTTTTGCGTTTGTCCTTGTCCCTCTTGTTCCCCTTCTCCAGGGATTATTTTCGTCATTCTTGTCCAGTCTGCTGGCAATTAATTGCATTATAATCAGAGGAGCCTCCCACGTCAGCCATGGCGTCTTCGAAGCGATGGGCTGGGAGATAGAGGAACGCTACGGTCGGCGCCGTCTGAGGTGTCGGCGCGGCTGCTGCTTGAAAGGTTGCGGCTTCAATGCCAGCATTGTGAAAGCGGCGTAGGTGATGGTGGGTTAAACCAGGTTTAAGCGAGTTGGTTCATACTGATTTAAAAGGCTAAAAAGCGCAAATGAAACAAGGACAATAAAGGTAACAAAGACGACAGGACGGGCGCTAACTCACAACTGATTTTATTAGAATAGACATTACTTATATGGGCTTACCAAAATCGTTTGCCACACCGACACAGAACCAATTCCCACTCACAGGCAGTTATCTGTGGTGCTGTTTTTTGGAGCAGAAAAAGAGAAGTCCGGACTCGGTGCGCGAGGCGCTGTGCACCGAACTTCGGAGACGTGCACAGCGGAGTGAGCGAGCGTACACGTGTCCCTAAATCAGCGTCAAAAGTCCCAATGCTTAAAAAAAGAGAAAAAAAAAAGAAATGCGGATTATCGCTTGCGTTGGCTTAGTCGCGGGGCTGCGGCTATGGTCTGCGGTTTGCTCAGTTTCGTTAATGGAAGTGCCCATGTAAGACGAATAACATCGTCTGAATTTCTTTCCAGCTGTTCTTTCGAAAATGGTATTGGACCGTATTTGTCGGTTTGACATATACTCCGTTTCACCCTATATAAGCGTACCCAGTGGCGCCGTCGAGGGTCAGCGGCACCCGGGGCGTAGCCCGCCGCGACCCCCCCCCCCCCCCGCCCGCGCCGCCCGCCGCGACACCCCCCCCGCTCTCGCGCCCACCGCGGCACCCCTCCCCGCCCCGCAGGCCCGCCGAGGCCCCCCCCCCCCCCGCTCTCGGCCCGCCGCGACCCCAAATCCCGCTCCCGGCGCGGTCCGCCCCCCCCCCCCCCCCTAGACGCGCCACTGGTTGTACCGTAGTGAAGGGTGGCAGCGCGAGCTCATGGCTGTGCTGCGCCGAGATGTGCTCCAGAGCAAGGAGCCGCGCTAGGCTCTGCGGTACATCATAAGGTGAAATAGAGCAGAAGGAAGGGAATCAAACGTTCATTTGACAGTAGCACACAACTGAACGAAGCATTGCCAGCCTACGTATTGTTTATTTAGACAGCAGTATTTCATCCGCCAGAGTATGTCAACATGGTTACTCCACTATAGATGAGGAATTTAGCCAGACAAGTAATGACTGCCAGTCAACTTACGGCCACGCCGGTACGATTCTCATCCAGATCAAAACGGCAACTCCCATGCCGCATGCCCGAACGACTTGCTGGAATTACCAGTTGAAAAGAAAGGCAGCGAAGGCACAATTGGTAAGACGATTAAATAAAAACAAAAAGGACTAAGCATATAACGGGCGACTTACTGTTTATATAGAAAAGGCACACAAAAGATATTCTTCAAGAAGCGTCCAGGACACTGGCGACTGGGTGACCGGCACCGCAGTGTCGCGCTCGCCGCGTTTCACCTCTTGGCACCTCCCAGATTTCGCCACAGCGGAAAAAAGTGCCGACAGCCGCTCAACTCTTCTTGTGTTTTCTTTATGTTTATGCTTCGCTTTTTCCTGAGGAGTATCGCTTAGCAGAAATAGGTAAAATACACACAAACAGACGAGAATACCCTTTGGTCAGACATATTCCGTTTCATGCTGCGACAGACCTACACGAGTTAATCCATAGTTCGTAGCTTGTCTACATCACTTCGCACTCTCCTGCGTCGCCTTCGCCCCACCGGAAGGACACGTGACACCCTCCGATCTATGAATTGGCCCCAGTGGCCCATAGCGTATTCTGCGATCATCGTAAGGTGAAACACGTATAGAAGTGCACGCTTCAGCGCCGATGCCGATGGTCAGGCAGCACGTGCAAATATGCCGATTTGTTTCATTGTTATTGAGCTGTCGCCATTTCGTCGCTGCCCCCGCAGAAGGCGCGGCTCACATTTTATTACGCCGAACCGTTTCCAACGAACCGGTAACCGACAAATAAAAATTACGGTTCCGTTCCGTTTCGGGTTTAATACTAAATTATAAATTTCGGTCACAGTTCTTTTGCGGTTCAGTTAAACCTAACGGTTTTTTTCACGGTTTTCGATTCGGGTTCGGTTCGGCAATCCTGGTTAAAAGCTTTATTCTAATCGCGCATGATTGCAACAGCCGCTTTCTCGCGTCTCGTGGCGCCATGAATGACACGTTGTCAGTCTACAACTATTCAAAATGGTTGTTTCACTGAGGGCGTGCCATTTTCATCCTGGAACAAGGATAAGCCAGTGAGGCAGCCACGCCGACAGTCACCTCCACTCGCAAGAATGCTCTTTCAAGAGCTACTTACAGTGCAAGCGAATTGCCTCATCAGCCCTTAGGCCTTAGATGATAATCGACAAGCTCGCGTGATGAACCGAGCCCATTCTATTCCCACTCCATTCCGGCAAAATGCATCTAATTTCATTTCCCATTCCATTCCTCCCAGCGCTCCCGCCACTTAATTCCCATTCCATTCCGGCGTCGCGAAATGCGGAATGATTACGGAATCATTTCCAGTTCCGGGGTGGAAACTCCGCGACACTGCTCTACGTATCTTCAGCAGAATCTCATGGCTACCGAGAGTAAGCAGACACTATCATCACACGGCATTTCTACTTCAGTGCTATTTGTCTGAAAAAAGTCACAGCATATCCACGTGGTGAATGATGATGAGTGGGCGAAGCTCCGGAGTGAATCGCTTGGTAAACCAGCGATTCTTCCGTTAATTCGCCCACTACTTTAGCGTAAAGACGTGAGAAACACCGGTGTGTGTACAAACTGGAAGTTTCCATCCGGATAGACTGACGACGCGATCTGCTTCCTGCTTTGCTGGCCGTGGGATCTGGCGGTTGACGGGCAGCCTGACGACATGCTCGGCCCCTCGCCCGCACGGTTGATTCTGTCTGCGAGCGCGCGTGCTAAGCGTAAGGCTTTAGGCGAAGCCTGCCCGTGGCGCCTCGGTTCACGCTCATCCAGCTAAACTACGAGCAGCGCCAAGAGCGAGTGCCTTTATAACATGAGTTTCGCGATGGAACGCGCGCACCAGAAGTGCATGAATAAAAAGGTAAAGCGCGTCCTGGCGGTGATATAAACAAATGTTTAGAGTGCGGTGAATGACTGCTCATAGCTCCGTGCGAAGGGGTTCAAGTGCGACTGTGGTCAACGGTTCGAATCCCAGCTGGCGCTGGTCTTTTCATTCTCCATTTATCGACTTGTATCTCTTGAGCCATTCATAAACTAAACCTTCGCTGGCCAGAGCACTACTGTAAATTAGAGTGACAGACCCACGCTCAAGGAGTTTCGCCCCTAATAAATGTGGTATTACGCACGAGCTTAAAATTCACCGTTTCCGCTTTTGAGAATTTCGTACTTAACTACTTATATTAAAATAGTATAAATTTCAAGGTATGTACAGGCTTATGATTTACATTTTATAAATGCTTCTTTATGTATCGTTTTTTGAGATGTGTTCTGTCCCACACTGCATGACTATTTTCAGCGTCAACTATTTCGAGCCACATTGTCAAGGCTAGCGTAGCTTCCAACAAAGAGCATTTGCTTCCACAGTTCTGCGGCCCCGGACTTCTGCGAGAGCACGTGGACCTCGTCTTGCGCTGAACACACTCGCGCGGTTTGCTTTGGCAGTGTTGGAGCAGTGCCGAAGGTATCGCTGGCCTGGAGAACGTGGAACAAAATAGTTGACGTCAGTATAAACTGGAATAAAAATAGTTCACATTGAGACAAACGAGAATATGAAACAAAAGGTCCTGTAGAAGGAAAGAATCTGCTCATCTTCGATAAAGTAAAAACAATCAAAAATATTTTAAATATAAGCTAGCAGCAATGTACGTGGCATCGCGTGAATTTCATCATCCATTACGGAAAATTACCGAATCAACTGTCAAGAATATTTCATGCGGAAAGCGCAGCTCCGGATCCTTAGAGTACCACGTCCACGAACTAATAACAGGCTTCAAGTGATTCAGCACACTCTTCCAACAGTATTGATTTTTTTTCAAAGAACAAGGTGTATGCGTCGAAAGATTTGAATAAGCAGGCATTACGCGATATAGTATCCTCTTAATAGCAAATACCTCGATGTGGTGCATATATATGTCCTTTTTTTTCTGTTTACATAATACAATTATGTCCTGTTGACCGATCTGCATGTAGGTGGCATGGGTTTCGTCAAGCTGCACTCCTGCAGCTTTTTCTCCTGCCTTTCTCGCCCATTTTGCAATTATGGGAGTAAATAAAAAATGAATGAATTGCACTGAATACACGCTTCGGCAGCAAAATTGCGTTCTGCTGTTGTAGCTCATTTCTTCGTTTTCCCGCGCAATTTGAGAAAAGAAAAAAATTATATATAAATATATATATATATATATATATACATATATATATATATATATATAGATTTTTATTGGACATCAGGCAAAAAATCGACAACGTTTCCATTTCACTTTTTTTTTCCACAACGCCGTTTCATTTAAATTAAATGAGTACCCGCATCAAAAATAAGTGAAACCTGTTCATGCATCATAATAATGTGCGGTCCTGTCCTTGAGAATATTATTACACGAACGTCCGGGTTCATATCATGCTGCTGTTTGAGCAAAACGATAAAAACTCCAGAGACGTATTTTGTGTGCTTATTTTTGTTTTTAGTTTTGGTATTTATCTTGTTTAGTTGTTTAGCTAAGGCGGCTGGCGAAATTTTAATTCAACGATTATATGGGTTTCCATAAGTCGCCTTCTTGGGCTGTAGAAAATTACGAGCAGCCTCGTTACAGACCTCGTCATTTATAGGAACGTCTTAAATTTAAACTTGGGGGAAAATGCCTTCCATTACCAATAAAGGATAGAGTTTAGGGTTGAGCTATTAGTATACTAATCGCAGCTGCGACCAAGACAGCCGGTGAATTCTGTCGACATAATGATGAGGAATATAATAAATATAAACAACACTTACAATGAAAAGAAAAAAGGAACAACTAGAAAGCGTGAATTTCGAATTGCGTTTCCGATACTTATACCTCATACAAAAATACACGGTGTTCACTGCGTACACTGACGACAATATTAGAGAGTTTCAGGAAACTGCTTTTTCACACCCGATCCGGTACGATGGGCCCTCTGGTACGAAGTGCGCATGCGCTACCACAGAATGCACTGCGCACTGCGCACCAGAGGATTCATATCGTAGCGTATCGGGTGTGCAAAACCGATTTCCTAAAATTCCCCAGCGTGTGCAGACCGTCTTTTGCACGGATGCATTAGCAACCTGACCGCGGCGTTAAAGTGGCCCCTTTCGGAGTCTAATCGCGCGAAGCAAATAAGAAGGCGGGAGCCTCCGGAGAGGAATCATCAAATATATACCAGTGGCTAAATCGCGAGGAGCGACAGAATACTGGAACGCGTTAACCCAACGTCCCGGCGATCTCGAACTTTACACGCGCGAAGCACATTCACGAAACCACTATAACGTGCATCCAGCAACTGGCACTAACAAAAAACGTGGATGGTGTGGTTAGCTGACTTTCCATGCTTTTTAGCAAAGCAGTCTTCTAGAAGTTTCATTACGCATACAGACACAAACAACCATTGCCGACACGTGTGGTTGTGAAGCTCATAAATAACTTAAATACGCTCGAGTGTTGAAGATAATTTTATTGCAGCCTCGGAGCCCCGTTCGCTCGAATACAGGCCACTTAGAACAACATGCGGGGGTTTGTATCAAAGTCGCGATCAAATAAAACGGTTGGAGCCGACGCACAAGGACCTCAACAGTGTTACGGCAATCGGGATAAGCGCAGACTCTCGTACGAGAGAAGCTAGTGTTCATTCTCCTCGCGTGTTTCTGGTTTCTTTGCTGGACACCGTTGCCAACAAAGAAGCTTTGATTAGGAACGCGTTCAAGATGGGTCAGAGAACGCTGTTTCAGTTGCTAAAGCCGACTCGGCTCGTACCCCATACAAAAGACAGTCTACATGCAGATTCGAATGTGCGAGTCACCGCTAGATCCTCGCGCTTCGAAGGCCGCATATGCGAAGGAGTTCAAGAAGAAAATCTTGGTGCGCGGCATTCGAACCACGGATATTGCGGCAACTTATGTTTGCTGGCTGTCTTATGCATGATGTATGAGCAGTGTTACCGCGGTTTGACGGCGGAATGAAATGAATCGGTCGACATTTATCGCGGAATGCAGGCGGCGTATGTGCGGAGCGCCAGTTCGTCTGCAACTAGTACAGAGGTTGCGACGATGTCAGAACTGCCGAGCCCTTATTGACCGACTAAAACATATAGTGGGTGGACCTCGAGGCATCTAGCATTGAGGTCTACCCACTATCCTTTCTATCATAGCCAATCAGAAGTCGGCGTTGTCCTGACGTCATCGCAAGTCCAGCGGAAGAAGCAGACGACTTGCCCTCCGCAGTTACAAGGTGACTCCATTTTGCCACACGAACGACGTCGCAATGGAAATCTAGCGAGTAGAATCACACCATGCTAATCCGGCTGTACTCTCATACATAGAAGTGTGCGTGTGTGTGCGTGTGTGTGTGTGTGTGAAGGGGGGGGGGGAGGGGGCTCCACGTGTTTTGGGCAACTCCATATCGCTCGGAGGGAAGGAAGTGCGGTTCCTCTGTGCGCGCGGCCCCAGTTTTGCTCCGTTGTCGAGTTTCTCTCCTTCCTAGCAATATGGAACTGTCCATAGCGCGTGCACCCCCACCTCCCCAGTCATGCGCTCCCGTGTGTCCTTCGTATTGGTTAATGGGGCTGTTGTCCGTCTTAATAAATGTAACGAGCGGGTTTCATTTCATCGCAACAACATAGTTTGACTAACGCGGCATGAATTACACAGAAAGCAGCAAATTACGAGTTCATGCTGGTTCTCCAGGTTTATTGAGTATTCAGTTGAACATAGAAAGGAAGCGAATAATCCGATTCATTTTCATGCAATATGTACTTATTGACCGTATGCTTTCATTTGTCACGCTGGTTGCGTGTCATTAACAATATTATGATTGATGGGTTCCTGAACTTTGTAGCTACTATTTTTATTATTATGCTGGTAAATATGGCGTCTAATTATAATTTCACAATATCTCGTATAATGGTAACCCTACAAGGCTTGATTTCTTTTTTAATTTTTACGAGAAATTATTTAGGAGTGCTTGCTACTAAAAACATGGCTCTAAAAATATTTTAAAAGTTTATTAAATTGTTCAACCCAAAAACGAAGAAATACTTTATGTATTATATCTGATAGACGATGCATTGGTGCCTCATGGGTTCTGCATGCGGCAAAAGCAGTTTGTACTTTTGTTCGAGCAGAGTGCAAAAACAAATATTTGGCAGTTTTCAAACATCAGGGATGCACAGCCTGGACGTTAAGAGCTCTGCCTGGAAGTTGGGTTTCCCCTAAAAAGTTAGTGATTTTACTAAGCCGTACATCTTAGCGCCGGGAAGCCAAAATGTCATCATCTGGAGGAGTACTTTTGAGACGGGTGCCACAAAACATGTATCGGATGGGATACAGCACGCATTCGCGTCGACTTACTGCTCTGATTTCTTGGAAGGCGCTTTTTACTGGAATGTACCGTAGAAGATACGCCATATGCAATGTAGGGTTAAACAGCTACAAAAACTAGCTGATAAGGGCGTAATACATGCATCGTCTCAGGACCGTTGAAAAGAGTATTGAAAAGATGACTGATTGGTCGCTGATGCCTCGCGTAAGGTATACGTTCTGCTCAAATTTTAAATTTCTTGTTTTTTTAACGTATGTGACGGTATCTTGCTGCACTGAGTTCAACCCTGTTTTAAGGCTGGTAATTATTCGTCGAATCGGCGAATCTCTTAAGTTAGGATTAATTAACTCTGAAAAGGCTTTGCATTCACGCTGCTTGAGCTATCTCTTTATATACACACTAAATAGTAATTACATTCACGATGCGCACATCGCAGAAGTGAATTGGACGGAATCACATGCTATTCCTTCCTAACTTTCTCTCAAGGACGACTGGCAGCGGCGCTTTAAACTAAAAGTCAAAATTGTTTTATGTTTGTGTCGCCCCTTTTTTATAGTACCGGGAACTCTCTTTGTACCTTCATTTGGGCGCCTAGTTTAAATGGGCTCGGGCGTTAATTATGAACTGAGACTGAATTTCGCTAATTATGTTTGACAGAAGGAACGAAAGCTGCTACGAGCCGGCTGGCATTCAAATACGTCACTAACACATATGACAGATAGACGAAGTCGATGAAGATATATCCAAGATAGTTCTGAGGGTAACTAATTATTCCCGATATGTTAGCAACTCGACAAGCGGAAAACAAGCCGTCTTTGTTTTCTCAGTGAAGAGATCCAGAATGTACCTAGCTGACTTATCCCTTTTGCTTACTAATATATCTTATTAGCATCAGCTTCGCTTATCAGCTTTCCTTACTAGCTTCAGCCTCGTTTATCAGCATCCTTTACTGACTTCAGATTCGCTTATCAACTTTTTTTATTGGCTTCAGTTTCAATTATCAGCTTCCCTTGAATTGTTACAGAAAGAATAAACAAAAATCTAGCAGAACCCATCCTTTGGGAATGATTATCTACGTTAATGCGAATAGCATCAAACGGTGCGGAGTTATGCGCGTTCGTCAGGTGGCCGGCACACTCTAGATACGCCAGCCCACTCTTGAGGCGATTCTAAATTTGTTGACACTTTCACAGCCCTGCGCACGATCTCCGCAGCCCAGCACGTGCGTTTGTGTCACTTAGGAAGGCGAGCAAAGCACGCGCCATACGCACAAACACTCAAAATGGTACCGACCAGACTTTCTGGCGTCTCAGCTAGTCTCAACCAACGGTACTCTAAACGGTTGTTTATATCTTTACCATAGGACGCGCTTTACAGCGCTGTCACAGCTACCGGTGCGCGCGCGTTCCATGCACGAGGGCTCATTCCGCTCTCGTGAGGCTGAGCACGGCCGCTACATCACCCTCTCCCGAGCGCGGGAGAGGGTGAGCTAGCGGCCGTGCTCAGCTCACGGGCGAATACCCTCGTGCATGGACGCGCGCACCGGTAGCTGTGACAGCGCTGTAAGCGCGTCTATGGTAAAGATATAAACAACCGTTTAGAGTGCGTTGAATGACTGCCTTCATAGCTCTGTGGTTAGCGCGTCTGCCTGCTGATCAAAGGGTCAGCAGTTCGAATCCCAGCCGGCGCCGGTCTTTTATTTATTTATCGACCCGCGGCGTAAGAGGTTAGATAGCCAGATAGATAGATACATAGACGAAAAGTGCGTGAAGTATCCAAAGAATGCTATTCGCATTAATATCCACTAAAAGGACGGATAAGGACGGACATCTTTCGACTTTCAACAACATGTAGCGTTTTTATTAGATGTTGGCAACGTGATCGGTGGACCACGAGGGAAAGGGGGAAAGGAAAGTGAAATAAGAGGGATGGAGGGGGAAGGGAAAGGAAGAAAGGATAGGGACAGGGGGAAGGAAATGGACAGTGAAACACGGGGGGAGAAAAGGGGAGAAAGTCGGGGCTGCAGGAGAGCGAGGATCTCTTCTTAGCCTAGTGAAGGCTCCTCGGCGTTAGCCCCGGCAGAAGAGGGGGGGGGGTCGGCATGGAGAAACGTAGGAAGTTGTTAGCCCGGTAAGATTAGGAGGGGGGGGAGGGGAGAGGGGAGCTCATCTTGGGACAAAGACCGGCGGCCGCAGGTCTAAGCCGAATTGTCAGTGAGCAAGGCCCCCCTGGCCCGCGTCAAGGCCGCCAGTTGGGGTCGCAAATAAGCCGCCTCCTTCTCCGAAAGGACAAGGAGGGAGACGAAATGGTTTGAGATGCCTGCTGCATGGCGTATGCTTCAATTATCTCGCGCCCGTAGCGGTCTCTATGTGAGCCCAGAATCCGCACGTTGTGAAACTGGGGCTCACACGAAGAGTATGCTCCTCTATGGCGGAGAATGGGATGCTGGGACTCAATGTGCCCTTTTTTATTTTTCTGTCGTGCTTTGCCCAGCCTGTCATTCACGCCGCGGCCCGTTTGACCGATATACTCGGCGCCGCACGACATGGGAGATTGAGTACACGCGACCCGTTGCGCAGGGAATGAAGCCTGTTTTGTGTTTCTTTGCACACCCTACTCGTGAACGCCGCTGGGGTCGTTCACGAGACGGCACATGGAACCTAATCGGTACCGGCATGATAAGGCCATCATCGACATCGTACCGGCGAGCCGCTGCCCTCAAGCGATGTGATGTGTTGTGGTGGTAAGGATCACGGCGAACTTTTTGGTCGAGGTGGTCTGGCGCGGTCGGGGTGAGGCTGGGAGATCAAAGATTTTAGGGATGTGGCAAGGAGGTTTGCGTGGATAGCCCGCCTTCTGGCCGCGCACGCTGACTAACCTGGACTAACAGTCTTTCTTTTGCCTTAGGTCCCCGACGCGCCAGTATCGGCGCTTGGCGCTCTCGTGTGTGGTTGTTTTGAGACTTGTTTTCTCGTTCCCGTAGTTTTACCGTCGTCACCGCAGTCTCGGGTAGTTTTTTGGTGTTGGCTTGATACTACGCCATTTACGCAAGAATTCAGTGACTGCACGCGATAACAGTCACTTACATGATCGTAAGTGACACTTGTCTAGCCGTGTCCGCGTTGACTATGTCTACCTGACTTTTCACTGTGATTTTTTTGCTGTGTCCAATCACTGCGTGTCTCGCCATTTTGCCGAAGTATTTCTGTATAAAACATGCATTCCTACAGCAATAATTGCGTGACTCCATGTTTTCGACTCAAAATAATCACATTTTTCAATAGACGTCTTATACGCATACCTCGTGCCATTTCGTACCGATTATTTAGCAATGTAATGTTTTGCCCGTCTAATAAAATGTTTTCTATACCCGTTGCTCTGTGCAGCATTCATTTTAGCTAATAAGACACGCGTATATGACTGAACGCGCCTTACGACGGTCGCTCCACGCGCGTTGCCTTCGCTTCGACGCGTGCCCCCGATGGCCTTCTATTGCGACGTCACGAAGAAGAGCGCTTCGGCCTTATTTCTAGGACGTGTTGGTTAGTGTGCTGTTGGGCTGATGTTTGCATGTGCCATGTATGTGTATGCGCTCAATGTTCAGCTGATGCTTGTGGTATGCGTAATGTATCTACATGTGTGTGTAACAAAGGTGCCAAAAAGCCCGAAGCGTAATGGTGGCGTGAGCAAATAAAAATATTTTGTAGCACATAAATTGGGCTGTATCTATAGTCCGTTGCAACTCAAGAAGGTAGGGCGAGTCTAAGACGGGCCGGGGAGGAGGAAGCAGACGGAACACTAAAGAGAGAAGGATGTTTTCCCTTCTCAAGCGTTTCGTCTGCTTCCTCCTTTCCAGCCCGTTTTACCCTCGCCCTACCATCTTGAGTTGAAACGGACTATAGCGCCGACGCTCCAAGTACTCTGTAAATATACGCGCAATATCAGGTGGGTGCTCGGGCGACACTGCGAGTACAAAATTGACATACGCGACCCCCGGCGGATACTCAGCTGACACTCTAGGTACTCTATAGATATACGCGCGATATCCAGCAGGTGTTCAGAAGACACGCCAGCTCGATTGACATACGCGATGCCCGGTGGATACTCAGCCGACGCTCCAAGTACTCTATGGATATACGGGCGATATCCGGCGGGTACCCCGACGCCTCGATTGACCTTGGATTAACACGCGCTGTCCGGCGTGCACTCAGTCGACGCTGCTAGTACTCTATAGATATACTCGGCGTCCGGTGGGTACTCAGCCTGATGATGGCGGTACTCCAGTGATATTGTGCTGGTACTGCCCCGCTTTTGAAACGATATCGTCTAGACATCGTGTGGATGGGAAGAACCGTATATTCTGAGTATTCGCCAACAATATTCTGTAGATACTCGCCTAATATTCTTGTGCCGCTTGGGAACCTAGTCCAGCTGAAACCTCAGGTAGACAGTGATGGCCTTTCTTATGTGTTCAACAATTCATCGGTCTCACGAACCGTCCGAAAATATATATTAAATATATATTTCTGGTTACATGCTTTCAGTCATAAACTATTGGCATCCACTTTTAACGTATCGTTTATTGTTAAAACGTTTAACTGAACAAACGACTGACAGTTTAGTTTAACGTCAACGTCTCAAATCCGGTTTACGTGTTGCGATTCCTCTTCCTTAATTATTAGTTTCTACGTTAAGCGCTGAAGCAGATGTGAAAAAAATATAAATAAATAAAAAGCTATAGCCAAACATTGTACGGAATGTTTAAAAAATCTCAAATAGTTTAACTTTGTTTTATGCTCCCAAAACGAGGGTGTTTACCGCACATAAAGCTCAAATACCGTAGTTGTTGCAACGAAATATCCGTGATATTTGCACAATAGATACCCCGCGTGTTTTTTTTCTTTTGTAGATATTGTTGAGCTATTCATTTCATGCTCCAAATTCTGTGACATGTTCCATTTCTTTTCTCTTCATGTGTTTCAATTTTTTGTGCAGAAAACACATTCCGTGGCCGGTAGTGGTTCCGCGTGCTGTGCGTGTCGACGAGATTTTGCTGCACGAACGAGGTCGCAAACGGAAACTCGCAAGCAGAATCGCACCACGCGAATCGTGCTCAAGACCGACTATAATATTCCTAGACTATAATCATAGTCTATAAATATATAGTTTATAATC
This sequence comes from Ixodes ricinus, assembly GCA_037355805.1. NCBI lineage: Eukaryota > Metazoa > Arthropoda > Arachnida > Ixodida > Ixodidae > Ixodes > Ixodes ricinus. Next base: position 12,345 of record JAZHYW010043653.1, on the reverse strand, counting down.
ACTGAGAGCTTAAAAAGCGCGGGACGTAGCGAGCCTCCGAACATATTCTTTTCGCTCCGCATCCGTTTCAATTTGAGCGCGTTGCTGCGGCCCGGAGAGGCCTTCGACGCACATCCCGATGGGCCGACTGCGGTCACGTGGCATCGCGCGACATCCAATGAACTGGCGCACCCCGATTTGGGTGAACAGTGGCCAATCGCACGCACGCACGAAACAGGCATACAAGCATTTTCGGATTCAGTGTTGGCACTTGCCCATTGATCACCCGCGTTGCGTATTTCGAAATTTAATTTTGTCGCCCGACGCACTCAATGCTTCAACGAATTTGGAAGGTTTAGTATTGGCGATATATCGGTGGGTTTTGTATTGGTCTATAATGGTACTGAAGCACTTCGCGGGTGATAATAGTGGCTCCGCCACTTCTATTAAGCACCAATAAAAGGCTAAAAAGAAAATGATCCTTACTAAACTTATATATAGTTTTTTTTCCTATCTATAATTTATTAAACGTTACAGAACACAAACATATCTGGGTTCTCGGTTTTCTAGATTGGACTGAAATACGTTTAAAGTGAATTAACCTGGCTGCCACGAACCCCACTTCCTATCAAACAAAAACTCAAACAACTGCAGCAGTATCATTACATTGTTTCTTTGTCTGTTTCTGAAATTTAGATGAATTTTTATTATACGTTGTTTTATGGACTGCTTTTCAGAACGAAGCGGGCAGGGTACTTGTAGAGTGTAGCAACACCTTACCCGACCGTAACCCTGATTCATGTTACAGAAAAATACACCTGGCGACACCTGGGTACTGGAAGCTGTCTCCGAACCAGATGGAGTGTTCCCGATGTTGTTTCCTGAAACTATTTGGCTGGTAGGTGCTAGATTAAGACCTTGATGCGAGCAGGCACTCGTACAATGGAAAGATCTCCAAGTTGTAAAGTGAGCCCTGTTTTTCTTCACGGTAGAGGGGCTGTGTTTTCTGCACAGTGTTGCGTGATCAAAAAGAGCACAATGTGCTAAAAAGAGCCTCGTACGAGAGGAGGAAAACATGGTTCGACCATCCGCATCCGACCGTTCGTCCGCGAAAAAGAAAGCAAGCAAGCGTCTCATTTAGATATGGCGAACTTTGAAACGGTAGTATAAAAGAGGACTAGGAATTTGATACAGAAACCAGTAAAAAGTAGGAAAGACCAGGCACCGTTCCAACGTTTTTCGGGACTGTACAAAGCATAAAACAATCACGCTGTATTTCGAAACAATGGACGACGAGTGGCTGTGTTGAAATGTATATTTTCTTTTCCCTGGGTTGCTTCCATCTTTTGAGCTAAGAAAAAGTGCATGCCTTGTTGAAAAAGAAACTAAAATACAATAATTTAAGCTATTAACGCAAAAACAGAAAAACAAAAACAAAACGCATTCAAATCTTTCTCTCTCTCGATATATACTATACTATATATAATATATATATATATATATATATATATATATATATATATATATATATATATATATATATATATATATATATATATATAGCACAGTGTCACTGTCGAAACGTCGACGGACGTCAGGCCCCTTCCTTATTTTTTTATTATTTATTCTATTTTTCATTTAAAACTTTAGTTTTGTAAGTTTTTGTGCTTAACTTTGACTTTTATTCCGTCATTTTTAAGTTATCCGCGTATCTAGCGTTCTTGCTTCTAGCAATGATTGTTCTTGGAAACGAATACAACTTTTTTTTTCGGTACTTTACTCTTTTTCCTTGGGGAACTTTTTTTTTATTCGCCATAAAATTTGATTGTTTTTCTTGTCATTCCAAGGCTGCTATGTCTGGGCATTTTACTTTTGCCTATATATCAACGGCAGCCTTTTTAAACCTTCACAACTTTTTCATGTTCATATACATATATTATTTCACATTTCGGAGATTTTGAAGTAGTTAGGGTAAACCAGTTGTTGTGCTCAATATATCTCCCTAAAAACTTTACAATTTAAAAATATTATCAACGTTCAAAACACGAGGCGATTTTTGTCGCGTAAATATTAAGTATCGTTACAGATTTATTGCGGAATGCTTAATATAAACGTGTCAACCGGTGTAAAATATACCGTGTGCTTCATTCAGCTCAGGCATACAAAAATCTCTCAAAATAGGGTGACAGCAACAAAAAAAATTCTTTCCTGGGAACAAACTGTCAGCCACGGCGAACGTCAAGAATTGACAAACAACGTACCAACTGAAGAAATAATTAACAATGATTTACTAGTTGACTTCGTAATTCATAAAAAATAAACAGGATCCCAACGAGAAGCTTCCCAAGCATCATCGAATACCACTAGATATTCTCATTTAGAAAGATATAGAGCAAAGGCAGCAATTTACAGCACAAAAAAAAAACGACCAATTTGGCCGCGTTTTGGGCTTTCGGTTCCTAATGGAGCTTCCTGGCGCCATTCTTCCCTCCATCCTACGAGGAGACAAGGCGGTAATCTCGCGCCTCACTCACTAGGAGGCAGAACTGCTGGCGCAAAGATGCGTTCGGATAAGAAACTGAAACCCCGAAATTCCTCCTAAATTGAGCTGTTTTTAGCAATGCCGTGAAACGGTTTTTCGATGATGCTTAGCTAGTTTCTCATTGGAGCCATGTGCTTCTTTAGCAAATTAAAAGTTAATTAGTAATAAGTTAGCTAGTTATTTGTTTGCTGCAGTCACGTCAGCCGTGGCGGGCAGTTTGTTCCTGGAGAAGAGTTGTTTTTCTTCTTAACCAGCCTATGTTTAGAGATTTTTGAAAGCCTTCTCTGAAACACCGGTATAAGCGTGTTTTGAATAGCCCGATGCATTTATTAATCAGAGCCAGTGCCATTCGTGCAAGTGAGCTATAGCTTATTTCCCTAATGCTACTCGTGTTTTAGTAACAAAGTTTGTTTGATTCGAAAGAACAAATATCGACTGGTGGAATAAATAATGCTTTAATTAGCTCGGTAATCAGGTCTAATGAAATGCGGTATTCTCTTTCTGACAACCCGAAATTTTAATTCTTATATGGCTAGATAGGATATTGTATGGAACGCGTTGTATAACAGGGACACTGCAGCGACTCCCACCTAAATAGTATAATAATTTGAGTCAGAAGTCTCTCGGAATGTGCACGTACTTCGAAAACCTTCAGGAAAACTTGTTCATACGATTCCGTGTTTTCGTTGAATTGAAAATTAAACTCGCAACGTTTAAATCGTCTAGAGGCGTCCGAGAAGATGTAGGCTCATAAACCCCCCCCCCCCCACTTTTTTTAAATTTGTCAAAGATAACTTTTTAGCCTGTATATTACTATGCCTCCCCAAGTGCTAACGTGAGGACACCGAGCGGAAGACAGAGTAATTAAAGTCTAATACAAGCGATACCGCGCGGTTTCTAGATTACCTAGTCTGGAATCTTTTTGTTGCTGCTATGTGAAGGTTTTCCCTAGGGACAATTTGAAACTGAAATGCCCGGGGATGCAGCGACGAAGGGTGTCGTAAGAATACCAATGGTGAAAGACATATTTTGACGACTTGCACCACATTTCTAATTGGAATATTGTAGCCAACCTAAACGAACATTTCAGAAAGGTAATTAGTGTATTTAAGGTACATTATTTGCTAATTATTGCTATACACTCTCTAACTGACGTCTGCCGTGGTCAAAAAATTATTATAAAAAATATTTATAAAAAAATTTGAAATGTTTACTTAAAGTTATTTTCCCTCGTCAAAAAAAAAAAAATGCGTAGACTCCTCTTGCATGCGCATCTGGTTTCTGTGCACGCGTGTTGTCTACACTTGGCGTTGGCAAATGCCGGCTTGTTTACGAACGGCGTGTTGGTCTACGCCACACCGTGGTCTCAACACAACTAGGAAGAAAGGAAAACGAAGTGGTGGCCGGCGGCGAACAGTTCCCGTTCTCAGCTCGTGGAATAAAAATCTGGTTGTACGAACACCTACGATATCAAGTCGTCAACCCTCATGAAATTGCTACTCTTAACACCCTCCCTTGTGCCATGTTAGAGTGGCGGAATACGTAAGGACACCGAGATCCGTCATATAGGTATCACCGGACGGCCGTGAAAGCAGTGAAAACCTAATGTTCCACTATATATATATATATATATATGGGACATTAGGTTTTCACTGTTTTAATGATCATTTTTAGGGTATAGACCCTTTAGATAAAAAGAGCGCCATCTGCCTAGCACGGAAGGGCAACCAGCCCCCGCCGCCATATTGAAGGATACCGCGTCGCTCGTGCCAGTCTGCGTACGTTTCAATGTTGCGATACTCATCTCAACACGTTCCCGTTCTGTTGTTTAAAGTTAGAAGAGATGAGTGGTTTGGTTGCCCGAATTAGTGAATTTGTCTTGTGTTGCCGTGACATCAGATTAAAAGTCAGCCAAGATGGAGGTAGCGATTGCTTGTTCCACGTGGCCGAACTAGTGATGCAAAACTATTGATAAATCGACTATCGATACTATCGATAGTTTTGGAAAAACTATCGATAGAGTATCGCAGAACTATCGATAGTCGACTATCGATAGTACAATCGATAGTTTTTCGATAGTCGACTATCGATAGTACTATCGATAATTTTTCGATAGTCGACTATCGATAGTACTATCGACAGTCCTTTTTTACTATCAATAGTCAGATTTTCGGCGGCTATGAGACTATCGATAGTACTATCGATAGTTTTGCACCACTAGAGCGAACGCAGTTGCCAGCACCGCCGCTCTCCTTCCTTCCTCCTCTCTCGCCCTAACTCCGTCTTCGTCATCACCCAAATCTGAATCCAAGTAGGGATGGTAAGCGCACAGGGCTAGTTGGTGTCCCATTCGAAAAAATAAAGCGAGAAGAAGAGAGAGGAGCGACGCAAACTGTACTGGTGTCGCAAAACTATCGATAGTAAACTGTCGACAGTACTATCGATAGGTTTACGATAGTCGAATAACAATAGTTTTCGATAGTCGATTAACGATAATTTTCCGATAGTCGACTATCGATAGTACTATCAATAGTTTTCGATAGTCAGCTATCGATAGCACTGTCGATAGTTTCTTTTTAATATCGATAGTCAGATTTCCGGCAGTATAGATACTCTCGATCGTTTTGCATTACTAGAGCGAACACAGTTGCCGCACCGCCACTGGCACTCCCTTCCTCCTCTCTTTGCCCAAAATCCGTCTTTGTCATCACTGAAAGCTGAACCAAGTTGGGATAGCTGGTAAGTGCCCCGGGCTAGATTGGTGTCCCATTTGAAAAGATAAAGCCAAAAAAAGAAGAGGGAGCGACGCAAACTACTGGTGTCGCAAAAACTATCGATAAGTAAACTGTCCACAGTCAATATCGATGGGTTTTACGATTGTCGACTATCGATTGTTTTCGATAATCGAGTGACGATAATTTTTCCGATAGTCGACTATCGATAGTACCATTGATAGTCGACTATCGATAGTACTATCGATAGTTTTTCGATAGTCGACTATCGACAAGCCACTAGCGATAGTTTTTAGTATCTGAATAGTCAGATTTCAGACGCGACTATCGATTACCACCGATGGTACTATCGACTGGATTTTTTAATCCACCTAGCGACCAAGCACACGTTTGACGCGGGAGATGAGTGCAGGCAGGACTGCACTACACACAGAGGAGAGTACGGTTATTTATGAAAAATGTGGGGCTGGCGGTTTTTGAATACGGCTTTATTTGTGGGGAAGTTTCGTTCATTGACGCAAAAGATGGGTAGAACTACGGCCTCTCGTGCTTGTCTGGCAAGTTTAAACAGCTTGAAATTTACAGCGTTTGGACTGCTAGCACAATTCAAAGTGACAATATCGCAATGTTTTTGTAGTTCATGCGTCTACCAATTTTTATCCAATGATTGGTCATTTTAGCAACTAGGTTCGACAAAGCGTGGGGAAATTATTCGGCCGTGAAATGACTATGAACAAGAAATTAAGATTAATTTCGAATTGCGTACTTTTCTGGAAGGTTTAAACAGCTGATTAATTACAGCTTTCAGACTGTTAAATACAGTTCAAAGTGACAATATCACAGTATTGTCGTAGTTAGTTCGTGTACCAGTAGTTTCCAAGGATTGGTCATTTTAGAAACTACGTTCGACAAGGCGTGGAAACCTTATTTGGACGTGTATACGACCTCTTGGGCAATAAAAAAATAATTTCGTGCAACACATTTAAAGGTAGATACTTTATTTGGCTGCGTTCAAATGCTTGCATCTGGCAGAACTTAAGATCAACCCAGCGATAATTGCGATATTATCAACTACTTTCACATAACCTGTCTCCACAGATGATGTGCTGGTGCCATCCAAGAATACTGAGGGGACACTCCTTTCGCAAAACTGCTTCTAGACTTGAAGAGGCTTCGCGTAATGTAATTAACATGCTAGCGAGTTCGGCAGCCAGAGGACTTACGAGCGCAGCTACTAGCAATCGGTGGGCCCGTAGTCACACAATCGTCGACAGCTGAGCGCTGCGTGTTATATAAGCTCGCGATTGATCGGGAATTGACTCTAGAATAACAGGGTGATGGAACCCCAAGCTTTTCTGCGCCCGTAGCCACGAACACTCATTTATCTTTCACAACAAGGTTGCTGCGAGTGCATCACAAAAGAGGTAAAGAACGTCCAAGAAACTAATCCACTCTCACTTATAATAAATTGATGGTACCAATCGGTTTCTTGTTTCTTACTCAGGGCAGAAAAAGAAAGAATTTCTCAGCGTGTAAAAGATAAAATAGCTGTTGTAGTTCCCCCACAACCTCATCATCACATTACGAAACTCGTACCAGGGCGACGTAAACAAACCGGGAGCACCCTTCAAGATGGCGTCTTCCGATCATGTGCCCAGCTAGATCTAGTTTTCTTTCTTTTTTTTTTACTGTTCTCATATTTTTCGAAAGGGGTCTATAAGTGGGGGGACACGCGTCACGCAAGATACGTACGACATATAGTAACCTTAAAATAATAGAAATGAAGACGTGTGGAAGTTTCCAAGAAATAAAGGAAACAAAATATTAATAATACGTCATATTCTTTTTTTTTCTTTTTCAGATGTGAAGCCTTTTTGTTTCTTGTTTTGGCTGGGCCAATGTTTGTTTGTCTCTCTTTATTGTTACGCCTCTATGAACTTTTAGATGATATTCTATTTCAGTAACTTAAAACTGAGGTTTTCCCAAATACGCAACGGCACTTGAGCGCGCAGCACCTGGCAAATGTCGAGATTTGGGCCTGTATAATAAAAATCTATGGAAGTTCAATGTCACCCCGACAACTGAAGTTCCTGTGTGGGCAGTCACTCTGAATAATAGGAACCTTTTTTCTTCTTTCTAGATCGCTTCTAAGTTGCGGTCCGCGGCAACGCTCTCAGAGTTGCAAGACCTGCACTAAAGCACGAGATGTTCTTCTCCTAGGAAATTGATCGGTATGGAAGCTCAAAACCATTACTTTTCTTTTCTTCAGTAGAGTTTGAATCATCGCGTTAGCCATAATATTAGCGATAAAAACGCACCAAAAATCAAAGTAAATAAGCATAAACCTTGTACGTTATGGCCTTAGAATGATGGGCCGCAGCCATTGCACTTAACTTAAGCGTGACCTAAGTGCTTCACTGCACGTTCACTGCATTAGCAGTGTCCCTTTGTTCTCTGTGTATGCGGCTGCATTTATTTTAATGTAAGATTACGTTTCTGCACATACACTATGTAAACCTATACTGACAGCAGACACAAAAAAACAGATGTTTTAGGATTAGGAAACAGGCCGTTTTAACGTATTACTAAATAAAACTACTAAACAAATTGTGAATTTTCAAAGAGGTGCAGCCCATTCTTTTGATGAGTAGAAATGAAAATCAATAATGAAAATACCTTATCTCTGCAGATTCACCAGGGATTGTTTTTGTGCTGGTGGTAACAACGCACTTCACTCAACGGTTTCGGTCACACCAAATCTTTAAGGGTTCTTGCACCCATGTACACAAAGTATTTCAAATGTTTTAAATGTTTAAAATTTTTAGAGGTTTCAAATGCTTCAAATAAAGCGACGCTTTTAAGTTCTTTAACTAATTTTTTTGACTCAACACTTGTTTTTATCGTACGAGAGGAAGCGTAAATTTGGCCGTCAAAAGCTAATTTTTCTTTTATTTTTCTAAACCTTTCTAAAAGAATTAGGTGGATTCTCGCAAGTTTAACTCTCTTGTGATATACATGGCACAAAATAATAATCTCATATTAATCTTGCTTTGTAGATACAATAAAGTACAGATTTGGGCCAGTTGGTTCATTGCAAACGAAAAAAAAAGCGCCGAACAGTACAGAGATACAGACGAAGGAAAACAGGGCAAGGCGCACTCTCAACTGAAGTTTTTTTTAATTGGCAAGCTAATATAGCAAAAAAAAAACTTTAATCTTATCTATTCAGCCCGCGTTTCAAAAATCCAAACCCATCTGAAGATAAAGAGAAGGATGTGTCACTTATACATTTCTTCTCCCTAGTCCTAGTTTCAAATGCCTCATGTAATTCTCGCGACACTCTATCTTTGTATCTGGCCAAATCGGTAATGTGATTGAAGGCCGGGGTGCACGAGCCTCTGTTTGCAATGAATTGCAAGATGCGCTGAAGGCGTCGTTCTTGTAGAGGCTGCGTGCTCGCGGGTGCGATCATTCGCGCACCTTCCGCGTCTAGACCACGTATGTCATCCCACACTTCATTGGGACTTCGTAGACGACGCCAGTAGCACATTCGACATACTGATTTTAGTGTTTAGTAGTGCACGGATCAGAAGACGGTTGTGGGAAATTTATCTGGCGACAAAGTCGCGCCATCATATTGGGCGCTGAAAAAACTACCGGAACATTGTAGCGCTGGGCAAACTTTTTTAGATTGTGCATGACATTGTGCATATATGGAATGACAACAGGCCTCGAAGTCGGCCTATCGCCATTTCATTTCTATTTACCTTCATTTTTTTTAAGCTTTCTGGCACCTCAACCAAAGATCTCAACGGAAAACTTGCCTTCTGCAGGCGCTCTATCTGCCCCTCAAAGCTGCCTTGCGCACAGTGCCAACACGGATTTCTCAGGGAAGCCTCCAGGCACGAACTAGCTATGCCCCTTTTCACAACCTTCGAATGGGCGGAATCAAAAGGAAGGATGCCCTATAGTTCGAGGCGCATGCTTCCAACAAACATGGTCTCCAAAAACGCTAGCTCGAGGTCCAAGAATCGCAGTTTATCTTCTTCTGGTAATTCATGCGCAAATGTCAACCCAGAGCTACACAATTTAAACACTTCTAGCAATTGATATACTTCACTGTAAGGAGGCCTGCCGAGCGGCTGAGGATAAGGAAATTGTTGACCTATAAAAAGATCTCAACATTGTCATTGTTCGAAATTTTCAATGTAAGGATTTTTTCCACGGCTGCCTGAAAAAATGGTACACAACACATGTGCAACACTGGACCCGATGCTAATACCTTTTCTTTGCTCATAAAGGCTGCTTTCGAATGATTCAAACGTATGTTTTAAGTAAAAACCAGGTGCTCAAGAAAGCTATTAACAGTGATGCCCAAAGAATTCTGGAACGCGACAACTTCATTCTGGTCTATGCCTTGTCTTACCGTCAATATTAGGGGTTCATGAGGAATCCAGTAAAACAAATCCTAGACGCCGAGAAATTGTTTTACTTTTTATGTGTGGCTCTATTAGCTTCTCAATTTCAATAAACTTCAGTTGAGAGTGCGCCTTGTCCTGTTTCCCTTCGCTTTGCCCCTGTATAATCCGGTGATTTTTTTCGTTTGCTTTGTAGATGCCGCGACGTGATTGGCAGGATGCGGATGACGAGCTTTGGCAACAAGATAAAAACATAAAACAGTTTTTAATGCACCAACATATTCCACTATGTCTAGATAATAACCCTGGATGGTGTAATCAATAGCAAGGTATAGAGTGAAGATTCTTCAATTTAAAAACAATCATCAGTATGAGGTCTGGCTCAGCACACAATCATGCATGTTTCCTTCATGCTTTAGTAAATATTTTCATTTTTAAAGTATGAAGCAGTGTCCACTAGGGGGCACCTAAATGTAACGTTTACATTAAGCTTACACATTTGTCTTAAAAAATAAATAACCAAAATGATATACACTTACACTGTGTTTGAGTAACTCACTTTATTAACAGGTTTTGCGTCCTGTTGCAAGGTAAAAAAAGCATAAAGAAGACCAAAAAGACGTTAAAAAAACAAAAAAACATTGGTTTGTTTTAGTGTTTTTGACTTTGCCGTACCATATTATTATTAGCAAGTTTCGCATGTCGAATTCATTTCTAATAGAATTCTTTTAGCCCTTTGCAACACGGGGGCAATATTATCTCGGTATGTACGGTTTATCAAATATTAACAACTGAAGAACGCTTTGAGGGAAAGTAAATGTTTTAACAAAAAGCTTTTGCGACGTATTTGCTTGGAGCCAGTTTAAAACTAAACGTAAAAGAACTAGTGGAACCTATGCAATCTGGATGTTGGATTTTGAGAAGAAAAAACGGAGCAATCACTTTAAATTATTATTTTTCGTTTTATTGGCTTAATATTCGGGAGGAAAGATTTAAAACAAATTGGTATGAAAAACTTCACTTTAAGACCAGCAGCCTCTGAGGCGACGGTACATCAAAAACCACGTAAGCCGTATACCGAGTTAGGCGGTGAAGCAAGCATACTAAGCTGTTCCGCGCGCACTTCGCTTCGACCTGCGTTGTTAAAGGCGCAACTCGGTACACAACCTGCATGCTAACAAGCTTCCGACGACCGCAACTTCAGAACACGAAATGCTATTATCCAAATATATTAACGCTGAAGCCACACTGTCTCTGTACAGCGACACGAAAACGCCTTTGTGTGTGAACAGAGTGATCTTGGAGGCGGAAGCAAGATGGTTAAAATAACCGAAGTTGCAGATACCCACCAAAAACAGATATTCCCGGGAAACAGATGGGGAGAGATGAAACAAAGAAAGCGGAGTGGAGGGCCTTAGAGCCCGCTGCATTATTGAGTGCTAGCAACGAGCACGTCATACGGTGCTCTTTTCCGCACACTCTTCGCATACATTTCTTTTTATTTGTCTTTAACTTAAGTGGAACGAAACTTGGTCTCGAAGATTTTGTGCAAGGGCGCGTTCAAATCGTGTTTGCAGAAGGCAACTTCGTAGTTCTGTTTTATTTCAGCTGTGCTTATATCAGCGGCGAAACGGCATAAAATGCTACGGGCTGGCCTGTGTTTTCTCTAGTATAGATTCGCGCAATGCAATAAGATTGGCAGAAATAATCGAGTTTAAACCACGATCAGGAGTACTCTTCAACATCACACTAGGTGCTGCAATTTTGGGAATGTCCCGGTTGGGATTCGAACCGGCCTAAAGGCGAGGTCACACTGCTCATACATCATACAAAAGACAGTCTGCAAACACGAGTCAACGCAATACCCGTGGTCCGAATGCCGCGTGCCAATTCCTCCTTGAACTCATCGCCGTGTGGCATTCGAAACACGGATCTCGCGGTGACGCTGTTCGTGTATGTATGCAGACTGTCTTTTGCATGATGTAAAAGCAGTGTTACCCCGGCTTAACATGGAGGCATCGGCCAACAGTTTTCTTCGAAGCCAAACATTTGGCTCGAGAAATCGGAAAACACTTTATGCCTCAGAATGTAGCATCATTATAATATTACGGAGACCTTCTGGGGTTCTGTTCTTCCCGTAAGCATTCCTGCTATGCAGGTATGCGTTTTTTGTGTGTTTTACTGTGGTTGCCGTTATTGGCGAGGTTTTGCAGCTATTCTGAAGTTTGTTCAAAATACGTCCTATTGGGTTATAATGAAATTAATGCACTTGATCACGTGGCCATTGACAGATTCTGTGCCTCCTAGAGGCATCTGAAAACTGATTAAACTGTGGGGTGGAGAGTAGTGCGCTGCGAGGGGTGTGCGTCTTACACCGATGTGTTTGAACCTTGCTCATCACAATGCAACCGTCCACGCTGCGCCGGTGTTCCGCTGGAAGTTCCGTCACTGTTCGCATTTCATTCGAACTCCGATAGAACGTCAATTTGTCGTTCCTTCAAACATGACATGTTAAATCCTCCTGATAACACTGCACCCTTAAACTGGGCTCACACTGCTTATACATGAACTCATCTCTGTGACGTCACGGCGCGGTGGTGGCGCGCCGGTCGCACTTCTGGTCTGGGGCTGTGGGTAGAAGTCCCCATGCCAGACGTGTATTACTGCGTTGTTT